>JAMYHX010000412.1:0-38749 GCA_025529335.1 Rhizopus sp. PT2906
GCGTTGAAATAAACAAGGGCATGTTAACACATTGAATTGCTCCGAAACAAATAACTTATAGATACAGTAACTGAATATAATATCTTTCTATTGGCTCTTTTTTTTTTCTGTAGCTTAGTCGTGATGCATATTACACTTTTTTTTTTGCCCCGAGGTACGCGCGGACGCACGCGCGCTGACCTTTTCCGCGAAAAAGATGTTACCAAAACAAACAAGCAATAGAAGACGATGATTTATTCTTGGTTTTTTGTTAGAGAATGCTGCACTTGATAATCATCCGAAAATGGATTAAATGCACTATTATTATATGAGTCCTATGCTTTTGTAAAAAACTATATTTCTTCAAATTACCTCGGTTGCATAGAAGAAGAGGAGGTAGATGACTCAACCTAGAATTAAGTTTAAATTTTATATTTTTTCTAATATGCCCCCACCCCCTTCTTTATATTTTTAACCCCTTTCCATGGAGTTTTATTTATATTACCTGTGTGGTGCGATGGTTTGTTTGAGAATCAATCATGGCTCGATAAACCATTTGTTGTTCAAGCATAGACTCGTATGTTTTGAAGCAATGATCCAATTCATAAAAGGTATTCAACATATCCGCTAAAAACATGTGAGTTGGATGTAAAAAGGTATATTCTCATTACTATTTAAATCAGGATCTTGACATGTTTCTAATTGGGCCTTGAGCGCTGTTTGTGCGTGTTTACATTTTGCATAGAATTCCTAAAATTGATGTAAACAAACTGACGTACTCTTTCTATTTCTCTCTTACTTGTATCAACGTGTTTTTCGAAATATCCTCTTTTGTAGGATCCGTAAATGATAAGGTTTGTGATAGTACCTGCGCACTATTCTTAGCTACTTCGATCATTTCTCGTATATTCATCTAATAAAAATTAATGGTGCCACTAAATATATTAACCTCCTTGTTACCTCTGGTTGCTCTAATGACTGTCGAATACCTCGTCTTGGTATCGTTGCCTGCTTCACAATTTCCTCCTGTGCCTTGACCAATGCTTCTGTTTTTGATACTCCTTGATATCGCACGATCCAACTGTCCAGGGATTCTGCTAACTTAACCATCACAGTAGGATCAATAGACTACACGAAATATTCAATATCTTCTTCCAATGATCATTCAAATACCTTTGAACTCGCAAGTCGACAGAGATCCTCTCCAAACGATTTAGCCGTCACTTCAGTTTGCATTGTTCTCCAGTCATTTTCAATTAATGCATTCATTATCTTTAAAAAGAGAAATAAACAACATGGAACTTATAGGGTTAATAACTTACTTCTAATGATGTCATTTGTATCCTTGGATTGTTATCCATCATCTTCTTTTGTAATAACTTTCTTGCTTCTTTGGCCCCTGTCTTGTTTTGACTCACAAGTTTGCAGATCTCAAAGACACTTGTCCAATCGACCGTCTCCTCATTCACCGTTTGCTCTAAAGGTAAATGAGCTTCTTGTCTCTTTTCTTTTTTTTTTTTTTCCAAATTACCAATCCTTGACGTGATTTCACTCGAGCTTTTTTTAGAGAATAAAAACATTATATTATTATAGAAAAAAAGGGGGAGAACAGAAAAAAAAAAGAGAATGAGTTATCACATGCACATTTTTATTATTAAGGGTACACACATATTATGCATAGTAAGAAGGTGAGATAAGCATATCACTCAAGACAGACAATTGGTCTTCACTAAACTTTGTCATATCTTCATGCCAAGTATCTGAATGAGTACGTCTAAAATCTGAAAACGTCTTTCTGACCGTCGCCTATTATATGTATATGTAAGATTAAACTCACATCATACAATTCTTGTTTTTACCTGTATTTCAGCAGCTGGATCTGAAATGCAGTCTGCCAACTCGATAAGCACCGAAGGCATCCACTCTGGAACTTCATAGGGGAACGCATTAATCAAGCACGACAGTCCAAGGACGCCTGCGTGTTTCTGTAGCACGGCTTCGGCAAAACCAGCAGGCTCCACGTTTTTACCCGTCACAGGATCTCGCTTGCGTCGGGGTATCTTGACTTGTATCTTGGCCTCAAACTGTTGTCGAAGCGTTTGAATAGCGTCTCGTTGTGAACATCGGACAAGCCCACCCAGAGTAACGGACGCGAGCTGGCGTACCTCGATCTGTGAGTCCAAGAGCATTCGACTGATGATTTGCATGATACGCAGTAACTGCTCGCTGGACATTGCAAACAGATGCTTAAAGAAAAACACTTGGAGTACAGGTAGCACTCGAATACGGATATGCCAGCTTGTGGATGTCGTCAAGATCGTCAGGAACTGGTCAATAAGAGTGGGTAGCATACTGGGTGGATATGACGTTTGCGCAATCAGGTTTAATACTCGTGTTGCCATCACTTGTAAGTCTTGATCGTCATTCATCTCTTGCATGATGAATAATTTGGGCAAAAACGGAATGACGTAAGGCAATGTGCCTGCGAGTCTCCAGTGTGTAAGCGCTTCGTGCAGCCAGCATAGAACTAATGTCGATATGAGGCAATCTGTTTTGGTTTCGTTTTTAATCATCTTTACCTGTTTTGCTTGCATGCGCATAATCACTCGATGCCGTGTTGCCGTCGATCTCTTTGAACCACTGATCTAGCCTTTGAATGATGTATGTCACTCTTGTTTGCTGCTCAGCATTTAGCTCAGCAGCCACATGGCCTACACCGTCTCCGGCTTTGACATGCATCCTCAACAGCGAGTCCACCGAAGATACACCAGGAACCCATTCGAGTTGAAGGAATTCATAAATGTTGCCACCAATCACTTCTCGCACCTGCTTATAAGGATGCTGCAGATTGTTGAGGTGTGTAGGAAGCAACCGATCTACCAGGGGCAGTCCACGCCATTGCAGCTTGACCACCATAGCACGAATCAGCAACAGTTTACGGGCTTCATTAAATGCTGCATCGGAGGTTGGATCGAGTTCAGACGAAAGGAGGAGATCAATGAGCGGGCGAATGCGTCGTGGGTCTCGACGGGCCACACAAAACTTAACAAAGCTTTCCCAATACGTCAACGAGTCAGGTGTAATGCCCAAAAAGGCCCTTTGCAATAAGGGCAACAACCATTCCCATAAGCGTGCCAATTTACTCGGGTTCCAATGCTTTGTGCCTCGAACAAGCCCCCCAAGGATCTCTGAGGCGGCTCGTTGGGCGTTCTTTTGATCACTTGATGCACACAGACTCTCGATGCATGGTCTGGCCGCTTCAAGGGGTAGGTCTTGATACATTTGGAAAATGCTGCTAAACAGTCGGGCATGTGAATCGTTGAAGCAGTCTTCGGTCTTTTGGTGTGCTTCTTCAGACAGATATTTGCTCATCTTATCCCAGTACTCTGGGCTCGTGAACGCTTCGCCAAATGTAGTGTACGCCTCAACTGAATCGGGCTCGATCGTTTCGAATAAGCTCTCATGTGTATTCACCTTGTATGCTGTGTAAGATGTCGGCCAAACGTACCAGCCCACGACAGTATCATCCACCAAGACACTAGTTTCCATCATGTAAGCCATCTGCTTATATATTATATACCACATACCTCTTATTCACATCGATAGGCTCAAAGGACGCTTGTAATAGCTGCTGGCTGAGATTGTGCTCGCCTTCTGGTACCTGAATCTCTATCTTTAGAGGGTTACGTAATGCTTTCTTGGTAATAAGCAGATCAGGATTTCCTGATGCCAAGGTTCTTTGCTTGATATACAACAATAACTGGGTCGTCGTGCTCACACCGATACGTCGCATGGTCGGAAGTTCAGAGAGCGTTGCTTCATTAGCAAACCTTGCAAGTGCAGCTGTAGGCTTGACATCCGCTCGTAGTAACACTTCGATAAAATTAGCAGCCATGGTAGCAAATCGCCAATGAACACGTGAGTCTTGCAAAAAGCCAAGCAAGTGATCGATCAGGCCGGTATAAGCCGATACCTGGAACATGGAGCGTGAGTTCACCTTAGCCTCCAGCTGAGCCACTTTTGACTCATCCGTGATAGAATAAATCGATTCAAGGATCGACGTGATGTCGCGTGGAGTCAGCACACGGAAGGAGAGAGAATGTACATTTGAGATGTACTCCATAAACACCTTACGAATCAGTTCTTGGATCGTCGGTTTGTCTTGGTGCTGCGCGTGGCAGATGGACATGATAAATCCAGGAATGAACTTCCAGTCTCGAAGGCAAGGTAACAACATAGACTTATGCGTAAAGAGGTAGAGAGCGCCCTTCATGCGGTCGGCCGTCGTTCCTGGCTGAAGTGCGTCCAGTAGGGTAGGAAGGACAAGACTCTTGGCGCCTCTAAAACACCGTGCTGTTGCTGAAAGTGCTACCTGACTAGGCTTTCGAATATCTGCATAAGAACTCAACGAGAAGTCAAGCAGATCGTATAAGATCGCATCATGATGTGGTGTCCTCAACCGCCCCATAGCGTTGAGCCTTAATCGCAGCAAATGATGATTGTAAGCTCTTCTGATCAAGATATTACGTGGATACTCTTTCTTACACACGGGGATCTTGACCAAATTTTTGGCATAACTATAGCCTGCCTTACTACGTTCAAACTGTGACTTTTCTGCACCTCGTTCCGACAGATATGCACGAGCTATTTTTATCCAAATCTTGATACTCTCCACGTCATCTTCTCTCTTGGTCTTGAAAAAGCCGGCAAGGGCGTGAATCAACTCGCCAGCAGATTTTCGAAATTGTCTAGCCTGCTTTGTTCGAGGGTCCTGAGGATCTGTAAATACATAACCCACTTCGAGTCGTTTAGCGATATACTGCTGATGATCCTCATCATCATCATCATCACAATTCATATCGTCTGGCTCTATTTCAATCATCTCTTCTTCGTCCAAGCCATCATCTGCGACCATGGTAGCACTGCCCATCAGACAGTTTCGCATCACAGCCAACAGACGACAAAGCTCGTTACTTTGCTCGTGCGTATTCACCTCTGGTGCGGTCTTTATGATTTCTGACAGTCGTTCAACGGTCGGTGTCCAACAGTGAAAGAGGTACTCTAGTGCAAAGTCCTTCTCTGCTTCTGAAGGCACATGCCACTGTATATCAAGACAGGCAGGGTCTCCCGATTGACCCCAGGTCTCATGTGCGTGCATGTCCATAAACTCAGAGTCGTTCCACTGTGAAGGTTTCAAGCTCTTGAACTCAGTTGGGTAAAGTTGCAACAGGGTGAACAATACGTTGCGGATCAATTTACCGGTCCACATGATGCCACGGCGAGTGCGGCAATGTTGCAGCATCAGGTCAGTCACTTGGATCAGTTCTTGTTTGTAGTTCAAGACCTCAGCTCCTAAATTGGAAACCACTGAAAATAGAATATTCTGGTACCAGTGCAACGTCGAATCGGATTGTACAAGGTTAGACGATGCAGCATGGCTCACGGTCGATGACGCACCGTGCTCTAGTTCCGTCTTGATCTGATCAATGCACAGCGGAATCAATGCCTTGGCTGCCTTCTTTGGATTCAAGCTCGATGTCAGGTCGCACAATAACCCAACAGCTCGAGTCGCATTGGGTAGCACCCTGTCATTCACAAACTCGACGATCAGACGCAGCGCCAGATCGTATAACTGGTCAGATAATTGACCAAACACCACGTCACAGGTATGAAGCACAATCTGAGTAAGCCCTGATTCCATCGTATGCAAGGCACTACTGCTACCTTGCTTCTTTCTATTCTCTTGTGGCAAATTCTCAAAGATGGTAAATACACGATTTATAAACTTGGCCAGCCACTCCTCAAATTGCGCTGTCGATGTCTTGATGAGATAATCTTCAGTCTCCTTTGAAAATTCCCCAAATGGGTTTTCGATATCCTCTTGCTCTGATGGTGAAAAATCGCCTAGCTGATGCGTCATGTCTCGAATAGGTACTGTCATGAGTGCACTGGATATAAACATGAGCGAAGAGAGTGCCTTGATGGGATCATTCATGTCAATACCCGGAATGGCTAGATGTAAGAGAGGCAGTAGGTGTTTACCGCCTGCGGGGTACACTTGACGAGAGAACAAGGGTCGAGCGACATCAATTAGAATACAAAGTGCGCTTGTCGTTCGATGTGTCTCTGTGAGTGTTTCAAGTGATGGATAGATGCGTTCCAAAAGGCCAGGGATGATCAGCGATGGTTCCAGCCATGCAAGATATCGAAGTGACGCGATACTGGCCGATAACACAAACTGATCTTTACCAAACATACTGAGGTAAATGACAGGTCGTAAGATCAACACAAATTGTTTCCTCAATTCTACCGTCAATCGTCTTTCCTGGGGTGTCTCGCAATCCTCCTCTTGTTCCTCTCTCCATCGCTTCAGAAACTCATGTGACAGGTGTCGAGCAAACTGTGTTAGCAGGTAGGCCCATGATCCATGGTTCGACGGGTGATAATAAAGTTCTGTTGCCTGAATAAGTTCTGATAGTAATGACAGTGTATAGCTGTTGTTGCTTTCGTCTGGTATGATGGTATATACAATGAAACGAGCCAATGCTTTGAATTTTTCCTACATGCCTTTTAGACACTATTATTTTTTTTTTGGAAGGCTAACACTTACAGGCTTCTTTCGAAGAAGTAACGCACTTCCTGCTCTTGCATCCACCCTAATGCCTGCTGATCCATAACCAGTCGTGGTTCCTCCTGATGCACCTCCGGCTGAACTTGATCCGTCACTACGTGTGCCGACGGGTAAATTCATCATCTTCAACCCGGTAGTGAATATCATTTGTATCTGCTGTCTTGTAAATAACCCCACTTCTGATGTACCATAATTTAAATTTGATTCTGCAATACGAGACATGAGATGAGTGAACTGTGCATCATATGCAGCTGAACATGTCAGTGTAGACCAGAGCGAAAATAAGGTGGGCAGATACACATCTGGACTGATCGACTGTCTTGGCTGATACTCGACAGGTAAGAATAAGGTGAGATATCCTTGAGCTAAGAGGGCGTCTGCTACTGAATGCATACTGAATTTAGGGAGGAATTCGGCTAGGATCTCTTTGGCTGCGTTTGATGAAAAGTATCGCTGCGCTAATTCTGCTAGTTTTAATACAGAAGACATCATTTTCCTATTGAATATGTATAAGTTGCGTGAAATGATAAAGAATGCATGCTATTACGATTCGCTTATGAGTGTCTTTTCTCTTGTCTTTGGAAAGAGTGTTTCATGTATCAACTCATAGAGTGGTCGCCAATCCAATTGTAAATCCTCTGGTTCTAACTTCTTTTTGTTTCTATTTGTTAGAAATAAGTATAACAGGATACTAGATATAATATGAATCTAACCTAATGAGTCGGACGCAATTCGTTGACCATAATTCAATAAGAGCTGGGTCCATGCCTGGCATAATTGTCATTTCATACAACAGTTTAGCCAGTCTTGCTCTTGTCTGTCTCGGTAAGGCATGTTTCATATCCAAATAACTTTAAACATGGTTAGGTTGATGTATATGTATTTATTTATTTTTTTTACCTTGTCAGTCGTCTAACCCAAGCTACTGCGCCAGGAGCAAAATCCTTTGCTTTGACACATATAACCAAATTTTCACATATTTCCTTTAACCATTCTTCTGCTTCTCCACCCAATAGATTTGCATAAGGTAAGCTTTGTGAATAATGCATGGTGTGATGTTGATCATCTTCAATAACAGAAGACGGTATCATTTTTTATAATAATAATAAAAAAAAAGAGAGAAAAAGAAAAAAAGGAAATGACGCGTCCCCTTTCGCTGTCTTGTATCTCCCCCAAAAATATTTTTATGCAAGTTTGAATGGAAAGTATTACGTAATAAACATCCACCATTGACATATAAACACTGATATTCCCTTAAATCATTTAAGTGTATACATATATTTTTTGATTCTCCTAAAAAAAAAAAATAAACATTCTGTTACATTTTTTTCCCTTTTTTTATTTTTTTATTCATATTTAAACAGAATGCAGACAATTAAATGTGTTGTCGTTGGAGATGGTGCAGTTGGTAAAGTGAGTATCTTCTTATTCTCTCTTGTCAATGTATATAACACTATGTAGACTTGTCTTTTGATATCATATACAACAAACAAGTTTCCTTCAGAATATGTTCCTACTGTAAGTGGAATTAGTAATGTACAATAACCCTCTCAATCTAATAAGATTAGGTATTTGATAACTATGCTGTCACTGTCATGATTGGTAGATATATATATATATATATGTAGATACATACATAAAATAGACACTTACACATGCTTATTTAGGAGAGGAACCATACACACTTGGATTATTTGATACAGCAGGTCAGGAGGACTATGACCGTCTTCGTCCACTTTCATATCCTCAAACTGACGTCTTCCTCGTCTGTTTCTCAGTCACTTCACCAGCATCATTTGAAAATGTAAGAGAGAAATGGTTTCCTGAAGTTCACCATCACTGCCCTGGTGTACCTTGCCTGATCGTTGGTACACAAGTCGATTTACGTGATGATCCTGCTGTTATTGAAAAATTAGCTAGACAGAGACAACAGCCTATCAGTTATGAAGCAGGCGAAAGATTGGCTAAAGATTTAGGGGCAGTCAAATACGTCGAATGTTCAGCTCTCACTCAGAAAGGTTTGAAGAATGTTTTTGATGAAGCTATTGTCGCAGCACTAGAACCTCCGGTTTCAAAAAAACCTAAAAAATGCTTCCTTTTGTAATACCCCTTGATCTAACCCTTTCCTTCCCCTTTCTTTCTTCTCTCTTTCTTTTTTTTCTTTTTCTTTCTTTCTCTCTCTTTCTCTTTATTTTAATAAGTAATATAATGAATCATTTTTGTTTTTAAAGGAAATATTGGCTGCCCGGACCAGCCGTTAATGTGTTTTCACCTTGTATGTCATTTTCCAGGAATATCTTATAGTCGCTCGGCATGATCTTTCTATTTTCTTCAGGCACTTTAAGGATAGCTGCCTTATTACCACATCGATAACAATAGTTGGGTGCTGACCAAAGTGTCACTAGATTTTTCTCTAAAAATGGATAGTTGTAACCTTCATCCACTAATTGATGACTTCGTACTATCAAGTCTATTTTATTATTGTGGCAAAACTACATATATACAAGGTTGAGTATCATGTGTTTATATAAATATATAACTTTCTTACCGCTGTCGTAGGTAGTGGACCAAATAAGTAACCTCCTCCTCTAGGACTAATTGTCCATGTTTCTACTTGAACCTCAGGGTCAGACCATAATAGATCTAAATATAATTAATAAAAGAGCCTTTTTGATCAAGCAAAAAAAACTTACCACAGTGTCCACCACTTTGAGGTAATTCCTGCATTCTGAATAATGTACTGTTTTATCATGTTATAAACTCATCTTTGAGGGGAAGTATGTTTTTTGTTTTTTACCGAATGGAATCAATCGAAGGTAGTTCCGGTGATAATCCTCCGTGCACACAAAATACAGATCCATCAATGATCTATCAAAAGATTTTATATATTGTTGTCATGACTATGATCAACAACTTACTGCTGCCAAAGGTAAATAATCAAACACCATACAACACCATTCCCATACTTTTGAATTCTGATACTTTGCCATACATTCATCTAATAGACAATGAGTTCCGTGTTATCAAAAATAATATATACATACCATAAAACCCATAGACACGAGTGACGTTTCGACTTTCATGATTTCCTCTTATCAACGTAATACGTTCTGGGTATCTATGTATTAAATAAATAAATATGAACCATCAACAACAAATCAAGACTTACTTGACTTTATATAATAAAAGTAACGTAAGTGTCTCGAGTGAATATCTTCCACGATCAACAAAATCTCCCTTTTTTTTTCTTTCTGTATAAGTGGTTCTATAGCATTTTCCCTAATAATCCTTCTTTACCATAAATATATAGGATGTCTCCGGTAGACTACCCCCCACTTCGAATATTTTAAGTAAATCATAAAACTGTCCATGAATATCGCCACAGAGAGTCACTGGTGCGTTGACTGGAACAACAGTTGATTCTTCTGCAAGAATCTCTTTCAACTTGAAGACATTAATATAATCATCTTTCATCTCTCCTTCTTTTTCATTTATTTTACTTTATTGCATAGTTTTCTCATGTCGCTTTCCGGTAAATATTTGCATTTCTTTATTGATTCAATGCAGGCATCAATATCCATTTTATACAAGAAATAAAGAAAGAAAAAAAAAAAGAGTTCAAAATAAAATAAGCTTTAAACCATATTTGGTTCGTGAGGCTAGAAAATATTCAATATTCCCTTGTTTTCATATAAAACAATTGTATCAACTGCCTCCACAAAACAGAAATCATGTCCTTGGGTATATAAGCTTTGGTTTTTTTTTTTTCTTTTTCACCTTGCTTTTAGAAAAAGCAGTAAAAGCTTATGTTCGGATCCCTTCCTTATTAGGCATGGGCCCTCAGAATACAGTGTGTAGACAAGCGGCTTTGGAAGTTGTCTGATTTTACATGGTGCAGCTTTCCTTATGAGTCTATGATGTAGTCTTTTTTCATAAAGTCTATGTTTTATAATCTATGGAGTGCTTTCTTTAGGCACTCTTTTGAAATGATCCACACTACACATGGATTAAAGTCGCGCTGATAACATTTATGCACATTCAAAGAACGATGCCCTTTTACGCGCCTTTTTTTTTTTAATAACCTGTTGTGTATCAGATGTTACTGCTAACAAAAAAAAAGCCTATATAAGCATATCTGTTTCTTTAAGCAGTAATTTGTTACTTACTTTTTAAAAAAGTGGATCTACAAAAGGTGATCAAAGGCTGTAATATCATCCATTCGTTCATTAGTGTGATATTAACTACCATTTCCTTTTCATAACAATACATGAAATATCCTTAGACTTGACCTCAAAATGATATTCCTTTTTTACACTGTATCTCCACGATATCATTTGAAAAAAGTCAATACTCCAGTGCTACGAACAGAATATGCCAAGTTTCATATCAACGACACTATTGTCCAGTCTGATAATACATTCAATCTACTGAGAGAGAGCCAAGGATGCTATTTGTGCAGTGTTGATAAATCTCGTGAATAGTATACTCAACTCATTAGTTCCAATATGAGAGGATACTGGAAACGCAACAGAAACATAAGCGTGACAGAAAGTGACCTAAAACTCATTGAATCTCTTCTTTTGTCGCTTACAATATCAAGCTATTTCGAATATTAGTAAACATGCTAATGCCAATAGCTCACAGAAAGTGTAAATGGCTTCACATCTGGACACGGAGAGGTATTTTCCCGGAAACGTTTGTGGTGTAAAATGAGATACCGCTCTTCAGAAAGGTACACATATATGCATTCGAATCCAATCAATGACTATATTTTATGCCTCTTTCACCCCTTTGATCAAGCAAGCTTTAAGTGATATCGTATGTTTATATGCAATGTTCAATCTGTATTCACATCTATTGAACACAATAAGACATTGTAATGATCAAAAGTTGCATAATTATTCGAATTGTATTACCTATGGATATATATATATATACAAGTCCCCGCCTTTCTGTTAAGTATTATCATGATGCACCCCATCCCTCTCACACCTCTACCATCAGCATTGACATAACCAATATTGTACAACCTTACTTTAATCCAGAATTTCATGAGGTTTCAGTTTCTAGAATCATATGAATAATACAAGACGACTCGGACCAAATGGACCTTCATATACGGTTTTACATTAATCTATAACCCAATATAAGATATACCTTGGAATGATTGGATGGTACTTTACGGAACATGATTCAATCCAATGAATTGTAACCCTTTCGTTCCCTTGAGCGACCGCATCTCAATTTCCATGACTAACCTTCATTTACACAGCATGATCATTCGTTGGGAATAATGCTGTTTATAGACTACCATTATAATCTACCATATCTACCATATCTACCAATGATCCCATCCAATATAATGTGTGTCAAGTCTTGCCTTGCAACATTAGAAAGGTGATCTTGGAGCAAAAAATAACGCAATGCGTCGTTGGTTGACAATAATAAACGAATGATTGGAGTCTCCTATAACTTGTTTATTATTCCTCTCTAATTTGTAAGCTTTTTCTATATAAAGAGAGCAAAAAGAGCGGGATATCCCAGAGCATCTTTGACTCGATGCATATATGTGTACTACTACACAATTGATCTCATATATTGTATCACTATTATAATAAAAAATAAGCAGCCTGCTTTATACCATGAATGGAGCAAAAAATAAGAGGAAACTTTAACTATGCTTTGTTTGCAAAGGAAACGTTTGTTTTAACCATTACAATGGAATGCATCTACATCTTCCCTCGGACATAAGAAGCAAAGGCGGAGAAAGCTCATGGTAGCTTATGAATTCTAAGACAAATATACCTCTGGTACAACGTTGCATTTCACTAGAAAACTCTTTCACTCCTTTTTGGGAAATTACTCTTCCCGTCTTTTTCAGGTCCAAAAGAGAGAGATGGTACAAGGGAACGAGTCAATTCAAAAGCGCGTATATAAAAGCAAAGATGATTTCCCTGCCAAAGATTTCAAAAAAAAAAAATTTAAACAACCTTCACAAATGAATCTCAAAGTTCTCGGTCTTCTCCTTGTTGCTACTGTTGCCTCTGTTTCTGCTGCTGACAGAGGTACTGAAACTGTTCCTGGCTTGGGTCAAAGGAAGCAACAGATTCTCAATAGCGGTGGTGGTGTCTGGGACCTTGCTATTGCCATGCTTGAAACAAAAAACTTGGGTACGGATTACGTCTATGGTGATGGCAAGACGTATGATTCTGCCAACTTTGGTATCTTTAAGCAAAACTGGTTCATGCTTCGTACCTCTACTTCTCAATTCAAGGGCCAGACGACGAATCAATGGAACAATGGTGCTGTCCTTAACTCTAATCTCCAACAAGATATCAAGGCTCGTCAAGAATCTCAAAACTATTATGGTCCCGACAAGTGGTTTGCTGGCCATAGAAACGGTGAGAGTGGTTTGAGCAACCCTTACACTCAAGATATCACCAACTATAAGGATGCTGTCAATTGGATTCATGATCAGCTTGCTAGTGACCCCAAGTACTTGTCTGATGACACTCGATTCTGGGTTGATGTCACTGCTATCTAGAAAGAGCCTCCCATCGTCAACATGTTTTCATTATTTATTTATTGAATAAAAACGATATTGTTTTGTCTTTATCATTTAAAATTGGAGTTTTTTTTTTGAATAGTAATTTGTATTGATCGCATTGGGGGCAGTCTAAATATTTTGATAACTGCCCTGAATTTCACCTTTGCCCGTACGGTGGCCCAATGGCGTTGAAGAAGTAATTGTCCTAAAGGGTATCGAGCACGTCGAATTTGAAAATTACCATATTTCTAATGCCCGCAAATAAGAAAATGACAGCACACCGCTCTTTTTTTTTCTACTAATCTATTTTATTGATGAAGTTCCTTGGATTGGTCATTTCGACCATTCTCACATATACAGCAGCTGCTACAACTACCCACATTCTTCATATAGACAACGAAAGCAATTTCTTAGACACGATTCAATCGCATAAACTAGTACTTGTCAACTTTTATGTACCCGATTGCGAGCCTTGCGAGTCCATCAAGCCAGAATACGAAAAGGCAGCAGAGACACTAACAGATTCAGTACGATTTGCACAAGTGAATTGTGCCGAGAGTGAATCGATTTGTTCAGCGTATCGTCTGAAAGGGTATCCTACACTACAGCTTTTTAGACGTGGTAAGGCAGTCGATGTTTATTCAGAGGAACCGACAGGCATTGTGGACTATGTAAAAAGTCAAATGACCTTCAAGCTTACAGACATCAAGACAAAGGCAGAACTGGAAGAACATAAAGAAAAGGAACCCATCTTGATCGTCGCCTATGTGTCACCCACCGACTCAGTATCCATCGATCAATGGAAATCCATCTCTGAAGAAATGATGGATGATTTTGCATTTGCTCTTGTCACAGACGACACTTTATCTGCAACCGAAAATATATCCACGTTACCCACCGTTGTTCTCTACAAGCATTTTGACCACTTGCGCGACGAGCGTAAGGGCGATTTCAAAAAGGAAGATATCATGGACTTTATCTATATCAATTCGGTCCCACTCCTAGGTGACATCACGCCCAAGAACTTTATGGACTATGTCGATGCAGGCCGCCCACTGGCATACATCTTTACTGACAGTCTCGAGATGAAGAACCAGATGCATGAGCTATTTTTGCCTCTTGCCGAAAAATATAAAGACGAGTTCAGTTTTGTACATCTCAATGCGTCCCAATATCCCGGTCAGCTCGAACTCTTGTCTCTGGACAAACAGATCCTGCCCACGTTGGGTATCCACAACTTCAAGACGGGTGCAAGATACCCGTTTGACCAAGATGTCGAGTTCAACCTAAACCGTATCGATCAGTTCCTTAGCAACATCGTCGACGGCGGTGTTGAACCCGTGGTCAAATCACAGGCATTCCCTCAGCGCTCCCCAGACGATACGGTCCATGTAGTGGTCGGTCATGAGTTCAATACCGTCGTGTTTGACCGCACCAAGGATGTGTTTATACAAATCTATGCACCCTGGTGCAGACATTCTCAGCAACTGGCACCCATCTGGCAGCAACTCGGTGACCTCGTTCAGAGTCAAGACAGTGGATTGGTTATTGCCAAGATGGATGGTGCGGTCAATGACGTACCTCCTTCTGCTGGATTCCAAGTGAAATCTTATCCCACCATCAAGTTTGTCAAGGCACATACAAATGAAGTTGTGGACTATGATGGAAAACGCACCTTGGAGGATCTAGTCCATTTTGTCAACGCCCATTCGAGCACAGTCAAACTTGATTTACCCGTTCGTCATGATGAACTCTAATATTGTACAGCCATAAGCATGTTTAACTTCTCTCACTTTCTATTGTATGATCATGATTATACATATTTATTGACTTAAAATACATTGCTTTAAGCACTCTTTTCCTTTTTGCTCTCTTCTTTATCACCAAACCTAAAAAAAAAGACGGGAAAAAGTTAGTACATTTTTTTGGGGGGACTTTTTTTTTTCTTACTTGTGGTATTTGAGATAACGATAACCTTGTGTTAATTGAGCTACTTCATTAGTTGCATGGCAAGCAAATAATAAATAGTTTCTGGGTTGAACGGCTAAAGCGAAACGCATAAAGAGAGCAGAATAGGTACATAAAGCTAAAATAAAATGTTAATGGGAAGAAGTAATTCCTTTTTTTTTTCTTTTACCCAATGTCATGTTGCCAGAAATCAAGCTAGGATCCTTTTGAGTATCAATGATGGCTGCAATAGGAAGACCCCAGTTGACAACAGGTCCCCAAAAGTGCTGTTTAGGATGAGTTAATATATTGCTGTATACACTTAACAATTTAACTTACAGTGCTATAATAGAAACCGCGCGTTAGTTATATACATACACTAATTCATTTTCATACCTCATCAAGTAGCTTCTAAACTCTTTAGAAGCAAGTTTCTGTACTAATTTATTTCCTACTTGACTTGAAGCCTGAGACGACATGATAAATAAAGAAAGAAAGAAAGAAAGAAAGAAAGAAAAAAAATTGGGGGGAGAACAGAAAGAACTAAAGGAGTTTCTTTCAGCCGACTTTTTTTTTTTATATCTAATTGACAGCTTTTGTTGTTGTTGTTCCTGAAATAAAAGAATCGGTTAATTTCCAAATATTAATAATAATAATAATAATGTAGAATATGTGATTCTTTTTTATTTTATTTTCTTTGTAAATACAACAAAAATGACACATTTATTATATTCACAATCCATTCGCCCTTATTCACCTTTACTCGTACCTGGTACGTTCACCAGTAAAGCATCACGCACAAACACAACCAAGAAAGTAACCTTAACTCAGGGACACCTCGTCCTTGAATGTCCAGTACCTTCACGATTGATGGAAATGAGTGCTCGTAAGGACAAAGAGTTTAGCACGATGCGATATACAGCTGTGACGTGCGATCCAGATCAATTCGAAGCAAATCATTATACTCTACGACCTCAATTGATGAATAGGTCAACTGAACTGTTCATTGTCATTACAATGTATAATGTATTAAAATGCCTGTTTTCCTTTTTTGATTATATTAATCATATGATAGGAAGATGAGGTCCTCTTTTGTCGAACGATGCATGGTGTCATGAAAAATATTTCTCACTTGTGCAGTAAGACAAGATCCAAAGTCTGGGATACAGAGGGATGGAAGAAGGTTGTGGTCTGTGTCGTGGCCGATGGACGAAAAAAATGTGACCCACGTGTGATGGATGTACTTACGACCATGGGTGTCTATCAGACGGGTGTTGCCAAGAACATGGTAGATGATAAACCTGTACAAGCGCATTTATTCGAGGCAAGTCTTGTCTTCTTACCCTATGTACATTGTCTTACATTTTGTTCAGTATACGACACAAGTTTCAGTCGATAGCGATATGCGAATTAAAGGAGCAGACAGGGGCATTGTCCCTGTCCAGATTTTGTTTTGCTTAAAAGAACAAAACGCCAAAAAAATCAATTCACATCGTTGGTTCTTCAACGCCTTCGGTCGTGTCCTTCAACCCAACATCTGTGTCCTCTTGGACGTCGGCACTCGACCTGGCAATACATCCATCTATCAACTCTGGAAAGCATTCGACACAAACGAACACGTCGGAGGTGCGTGTGGCGAGATCTGCGTGATGAAAGGTACCGCCTGCGTCGACTTACTAAACCCACTCGTTGCTGCTCAAAACTTTGAGTACAAGATGTCCAATATTCTCGACAAACCGTTCGAGTCCGTCTTTGGTTACATCTCAGTTCTCCCCGGCGCCTTCTCTGCCTATCGATACGCCGCTATTCAGAACGACATGAACGGACAAGGCCCTTTGCAAAAGTACTTTTTGGGCGAACAACAGGCTGATACGGACAATATCTTTTCTGCCAACATGTATCTTGCTGAGGACCGTATCTTGTGTTTTGAACTGTTGGCTAAAAAGCGACATAAATGGGTACTCAAGTATGTCCAGAGCGCGTTTGGTGAGACAGATTGTCCAAACCAGTTACCCGAGTTCATCTCGCAGCGTCGTCGATGGCTCAATGGTAGTTTTTTTGCTGCTGTTTATTCACAGTATCACTTTTCGAGGATCTGGAGTACAAATCATTCGGCAGGACGTAAAGTGATGCTGTCTATGGAATTTCTCTATAATTTTATCAACCTCGTCTTTAGCTGGTTAGGCATGGTACTGATATTTACAAGCGAAAAAAAGAATATCGACTCACTTTCTTTTGGATAGGCTAATTTTTACTTGACCTTTTATTTTGTTTGTAAATCACTCATCGTACCCGAGATCGATCCATTCGGAAATGGATGGGGTGAGCGTGTGTTCTTGACGCTCTGGTATCTATACATCTTTTTATTCATTTCTTCCTTTATTTGTTCTATGGGCAATCGACCTCAAGGGTAAAAAAAAAAAAAAAAAAAAAAAAAAAAAAAAAAGACGAAAAAGAGACAAAAGCATTAATTTTTATATAGGTCCAAGTGGATGTTTACATTATCTGTAATCGCCTATGGTATCATCATGATGTACATGACCTTTGCAGGAGGATGGCTAGCCTACGTGAGCCTTCAAAAGGGAACACAATTGCCCGAGTGGAATCCTGAGGATCCAGTAGGTAACTTGGGATTATTGCTGGCTCAACCCGAGTGTCGCAATATTGTGATTTCCCTGCTCGGTACCTATGGGCTCTATATGAGTTCAAGTATGCTCTATTTGGATCCCTGGCATATGTTGACAAGCTTTATACAGTATCTCTTTCTGCTACCGACCTATGTCAACATACTAAATGTCTATGCGTTTTGTAATATTCATGATGTGAGGTGGGTATACTTGTTTTTATACATATATATATATATATATATTCAAGTGTCTTTTATTAGTTGGGGCACAAAGGGAGATAATACAACATCGATGGATTTAGGTGTAGCCAGTAAAGCAGTAACGAATGAAAAGGGAGTAGAAGCCGTTGAAGTGGAAATACAAGACGAGATGGACATGATTGATACGAATTATGAAAGAGCACTTGAGAATCTGCTGGTCAAACCAGAAATGATTCAACAGGTAAAATGTGTATATCAATAAAGAGCAAGCGATGGCTGATTATATGAAATATAGAGTCGAGCACCTAAAACCAAACAGGATGATTATTACCGAGGCTTTCGCACACGTCTTGTTCTCACATGGATTGGCTGTAACGCGATGGTCGTGGCGCTTGTCACCAGTTACCGAGTACAGTCTGTATTTAGTATTGACCTTGGCACAGCCTACACTGGCTTCATCCTCTGGACTGTCACAGGCATGGCTGCCTTTAGGTTCTCGGGTAGCTTTCTATACCTTGTTCTGCGCTGTTTTTGTTTTTAGAATAAAAAAATGTGTGTAAATTATATTTGGTTTTTTTCTTTATTATTATTATAAATCACATTATGGAAGCAGAACAAATTCGTGAAGGAGTCAAGAATTTACAACAAGGAGACAAGGCGTAAGTGAGATGAACTCTTTGTTGAATTATGCCCGACCATGTTTTATTAGTGCTTCAAAAGGGTTATTTAGAAAACCTGATTGGGACTTGGCTGCTAGTTATTACGATCGTGCAGGTAAATGAAAGAGACATTTATAAAAGAGACATGCTGAATGAGACACATCATAGCTACTTGTTTCAAGATTGCCCAGTCTTATGACCAAGCTGTTCAAGCTTATGCAAAGGCTTCTGAGGCACTTTTTAAAGCCGATAGGTATATACATAAAAAAAAAAAAACTTGGAGCTAATATGCATATAAAGTATTCACTTGGCAGGCAAAGCAACGGAGAGTGCAGCATTTATTATTGCGCATAATTTAAATCAACCTCAACGAGCGGCTGATGCTTATCAACGAGCAAGTAATTTCTTTATGACTCAAGGCAGTATTGATCGAGCAGCTGAACAGCTAGACAAGGCTGGCAGGTAACAAAGATATGATGTCATGTTTTAGTAGATATTTATACATGTGTATAGAGTGTTAGAAAGTGTAGATGTGAATGCAGCATTTGATATGTATTCAAAGGCATGTACATTGTATGAACAAGAGGACAGAGGTCGATTTGCTATGGATATTTACAAGAAGGCAGTGTCATTACTTGTTCGTAATAAAAAGTATGATAAAGCAATCGAGATGCTCAAGAGAGAAACTCAAGTGTTGATGAAGTTGTCGAGTCGAACTCATTTGTATAAAGCATATCTTAGCATCTTGATCTTGATATTTGCCATTGGAGACGATGTTGAGGCAGGTAAACAGTTTAGTATCATGTGTGGGTAAGTAATAGTGATTAGAAAGAGAGAGAGAGAGAGAGAGATGATACTAATACACTCTTAGACAAGATGCAGGATTTGCACATAGCGAAGAAGCAGAAATAGCAGAAGATTTATTAAAGGCATATGACCAAAGAGATCAAGAACTACTCGAAAAGACCGTCAGATTACAACACATGACGTTCTTGGATAATGAAATTGTAAAGTTAGCAAGACTCTTGACTGTACCTGGTGAAGTATTGAGTCAAAAGAACTTTCAACCCAATTTGGATGAAGACGAAGACGATTTACGATAAAAGAGAGAGGCTCAGCATAAATAAAAAAGTCAGGAGAAAGATAATTTACCCTTTCTCCTCCCTTCCAATCAAATAACGTCATTTGTTGTGTATCAATCTTAATGATGGCGTGCTTAAGTTTAGATTATCGATACAAATATGGTAACTAAGATCTCTCTCTTGGATATACTTATTAAACATTTTGCAAGCCATTAATAAGAAAGATGACGATTCTACAAAGAACATCTTGCATCTCTCTTCTTTCCTTTACATATCATCATCCTCTCTATCTCTTTTTATTGACCATCGCATGAAACTTTCTCACGCATTGCTCGCACGATGCCCTTTATAGAAATGACCAAGTTACTACTATTCTCACGAAATTATAGTGGCTAATAGCAATCCACAAACTGGGCTACAAGACTCGCTGTATACATTCTCTATATGGTAACTTGATAATACTAATGCTATAAGAGCATACATATATATAGTATATACATGTGTGTATGTGTATATGTGTGTGTGCGTGAGAGTAAGATGAAGGATAGGTTTGATAATCATTGATAACCTTTGTACAACTATTACAGTGATTAACATCTCTCAATGGTTTCGTAAAAGGGCCCTTACCATGTTTTATTATAAGCAATTTTAATCTACATACATCGTGTTTGATACGTCACTATTCTATATTTTAAAAAATAAAGACAGATCGACAACAGTTGAAGAGCTATCTTTTCGCTTCTTTACCCAAGTTTAGCATAAATTGCTTAAATGAGCAATAATAGTCATTGTACATTCAAACAGATGAAATATATACAATGATTGTACATCACTGTTATTGATAGATGATAACGCAACTATAAAAGAGTGTATCCTTATCCATCATCCTATCAAACAAGTCATCATCTTTTATGGTTTAATCTAGCGCAATGGCATATATATTACAAGACGCACATCCTGCCTGTCTAATGTAGTTATTCAACCTCAGCCGCGGTAATAGTTAGTTTAGCAAAGATAGAAATTATAGTGTAAATGTGATCAAAAAAGTGAGTTAGTCACCAAATAGAGTAAGAATGACTGGTTGATTCAGGAGCGAATAAAATAGCATCACCTTATCATTGCTTTTTTTAGTTTGAACACTGGTCGGGATATGTATCCACGTGATGACATCTGCTTTAAATAAAAGAGATAAAAAATAAATAAAATCCTTTTTTTTTTTTTCTTTATTAACCATGAACCAAGACGAGCCTTTAGAGACACAGATCATCACACAACAAATATTTGGAAGCAGTAAAAAGATTCAGTTGATCGGATTAACAAAACAATCCAGGCACCATGATCATCAGAAAGACCAAATGTCGATTGAGTCTTTACTTTCTATTCATCCAAGACAGTCTCAGACAGCTTCAAGAAACGACATCACTATTGATAATTTATTAACCTATGATATGAAGAGATCAAGACATGATGAAGACCACAACAATAACAACAGCAGAAAGAGATTTAAAAAGAAATCTAAACTTACTTGTCTATATGGTGCAGTGGCACAAAAATCTTATGGTTCAGAAAAGAGATTTCTTTGTCCTCCACCTCTTGTGCAGATAAACTCTGAACAAAGACAAGACATGCAACTTTCCATGTCTATTCTCTGTGAGGATAATGATATACTAGAGCAACGCACCTCTTTAGATGATAACCAAAATGGTAGTTTTCGTTATTTACATGTTACTGGAACAGCCAAGGCAAAACACTTTAAGCTTCAGCTCAATTTACTTCAAAACGATACTCCATTAGCCACCTTTTTATCTAAACCCATCTCTATCATTTCAAAGCCATCTAAAAAGACAGCCAAGACATCGAGGAATATCTCTAGCTGCATCTTGGCCAATACACCCGTCTCACTTTTCAATCGCATCAATTCTCAAACAGTACGCACCAAATACATGACGACAAGTGATCACAGACTATGCGCAAAGAATTCAACCTGGTCACCCTTTGATATCATCGTCTTACGTCAACCAAAGCAAGCGAATGAAGTGGTTGTCACAAAGCCTTCTAAATCGCCACATACTTCACGATTACATCTTCAAAAGACCTCTGTCGCTCACTTGACCTATGGCGCCGAAATCATTCTTCGAGAATCCAAGACGAACGTGTCGTCTCCTCCTCTTATTCTCTGCAAGGTGGATCGTGGTCGCATTGCCTCATCTGCTTGCGGTCCCGTCAGTCAGATGCAAAAGATTGCTCTCAGACTTGCTTCCTCCGATAACCTTTACCTCAGTGCGGCTGGTCCCGACACTCAACAAGACTCGAATCACTCTTGGCTAGATTACGCACCATCGAAAAGATATCAAGACAATATCGAGCACATGGAAGATCATCTTTGCTGGACGATTGTAGGTATTCATGTTCTTGAAGAAGAATTTGAAGATGTTCCATCTTTGGTTACAACTCCAATGCAACCTGTGGCTCCTCCTTCTCCTCCCTCCCCACAACCTTCTCGATTGATCACACCGTATCCTCTCATCACTCACATCGAATACATTCCAGAGTCCTACACTCTCAACGTCATCGGTCAACATCTCTTTCAGGCTGCTCCTGTACCTCGGTTACTAGAACCCTGGCTAGGTACACATGGCCCTCTCGTTGCCACCGTCTTAAGGCCGCCTCCTGCGCATGCTCCTCATGAGACCTACTGGTCTATTCAATTACCTCACCCTTCTTCTGAATTTGCTCAGGAAGAACTGCCTCTACTTCTCGTTCGTCAGGATGGACTTGTGTATCATACAGGCAAATTATTAGTATGTGACCCCAACGGTCACTGGTCTTGTAAATAATAATAAATATCCATATTTTCTCCTCTTTTCTTTTCTTTTTTTTTTCTTCTTTAAAATGAAATCAGTCGGCACACTCCGCAAAAAGGGTCTTGTCGTTGACCATTTTGTTCATCGAAAAGATAAACCAAAACAACGCCCTGCCATATCAACACCTCAACAATCACCATCTCAACAACAACAACAACAACAACAAATACCCATGTCTATTGACTTGCATCGTTTTGCCAATGATAATTTACAACCTGAAGAATGTAATTCTGCCTCTTTATACATTCCTGCACATATACTGACAATTATATAAAGTTGTTCGCAAATCACTAGGTGATGCCAACGAAGAAAACATTCGAAGCTTTTACAAGTCTCTTGTTGATGCCAAACATGTTGTCGGTGGTGACTTACAACGTAATGTGTACAGAAACTATACTGAATTCGTTTCCATCTCTAAAGAAATATCCAACCTGGACGCGGATGTCTTGCGCATCAAGGAATATCTAAACGAACTCAAATCAATCTGGGAAAGCTTTTTACAAATGACGCAGGATGACCATCAGACGACACAGAGCAGTAAGAGAGAGAAAAAAAAAAGTTATTCACGGCTAACGTGCTTTAGGCCGTATTATTCTTCCTGATAGAAAACGAAGCGACTTGCTCGGCGATACACATGCTATTCATCGTGCACAGATTCTTTCTCTTTGGGAAAGTGTGGAAGGCGCACAACGATTTATACCGCAGGCCCAACATAAACATATCGTAAGAGAGTGTGTTGACATGTATGAGATCAACCCCAAGACACTTCAGTCTCGACAGACCGTGCATCTCTTCTTGCTTAATGATTGTTTACTCGTCGCCCGTAAGCGTTCGAATCATAGATTAGTTGCAGAGTACTGCTGGAGTATCCAGGATTTGACCATCATGGACATGAAGGATACAGAGGGTAAAAGGATGATGAACATCTTGAATGTGTATAAAACTTATGTTAATTACAGAACTCAAGCGTGCCTTTCGAATCGTTGTGTATCCACAAACATTTATCTATCAAGCAGAAAGACTAGAGGACAAGCTGGGCTTACTCAATGCCTATAAGCGTCTGATGGATGATCATCATGAAGATAAACCCATGGACACGCCCGTCAAGGCAATATCGGGCGCACCCTCAGGCCAACAATTGCATCCTGAAAAGGAAAAATACCTTGTTGAACTGCCAGATCAATTGGAAGTGTTGATTGCATTAAGAGAGTTTGAAAAAAGCGTAACTTATATAGAGAAAGGTGAGTTGACCAAACAAACGCATCGAAACTGACTTTTTTCATTTCAGCTAGACATATTGTACTCACCTCACCAAGCTCCTTCCCGATCATTCGAGAGGCTCGTGAGCATGTAGCACATTATACAGACATACTTTGCTCTATCGTCAGTCGAGACTTGAGCAACACCTTGCTCACAAAGATTCAATTTCAGCGGTATGTCAATTGGCTCTTACGACTCGAACAAAGCGAAAAGGCGCGTGAGGTCTTTCTGGCGACACGATCTATGATCATCAAGAAACGTATTCGTCAACTCGTCTTTGGAGGCGACATCACGACCTATATCAGCGAACTGGCCTTGGTCGTATTTACGTTGATACGGAATACATGTGAATGGTATCGGGATTCGTTCAAACAGAACGAGATGGCCTCTGGGTTTGTGACATGGGTGAGAGAACAGACAGAAATTTATGCAGACATTTACAGGCGTCAAGTCTTTGGACAGAAATTGGGGTGTCAGGCGATTGCTGATTGCTTTAAATCAACACTGGAGCATTGTTCGATTGTAGGTGTGATTGTGTGATGAATGTTACCTAACTTGTTGTCATAGTTACGAAAGGTCGGATTGGATCTCAAGTTTTTGTTGGAGGATCTCTTTTTGGATAATGTCAAGGAGACAGTGATGAATTATAAACAGCGGAATATGGAAAAAGTAGAAAAGTTTGCCAAGAATGACAATTTTATGATTGTATCTGGTCAGGGGTTAGGTAAGAAATAAAAAAAAAAAAAAAAGATGATATCATTCACATACCCTTTGTGTATAGGCACAGATGTTAAAGTAACATCAAGTGTCGTTAGTTTCTATAATCTCTTGATCAAGTTTACCAATGATATCTGTTTACTATCTAGAGTTCAGGTAATTCATAATGTATACATTTGTATTAGATGTTTATATAAGTGTGTGATTGTTTAGATGTATTCGACGGTGATTGAAAGCATTTGTTCATTAACAGAACATTATTTAAGAATGATGATACAGGAATCACGAAAGAATGAAGACAATGTAAGTTGTTTATATACAACAAGAAAAAGAGGGACTTATACTTTAACAGAGAACAATTGCTTCAATGAATGTGTCATTTGTATTGGATAATATTGTACCAAGGGTCTCATCACAATTGAATGTATGTCCTATATATGACTATATACTCATTTATTCATGTGTTATATAGCATCACTTTAATCGACCTATACCAGAATTAGATACCTTGAGAGCAAGATTAAGAGGTTAGTTACACTGAAAATGCAATACAAGGTTGGTTGACGTATTTTTTGTAGAATTAACCTATTCGCACGTGAAACATAGTCATGGTGAAACCTATTACTGATTCCAACTGTCTGCCATTGACTCCTTTTTTTTCTTTTTTTTTTTTTTTTCTACTTACGCATATCAAATAATTATATAGACAGAGAGAGAACTCCTTTAAATACACACACATATATATATATACACCTATATAAATACCTTTCTCTCTCTTTCTTTTTTGTTATCATAATGAATAATACCTATTTTATGCTCTGGATACTGTTTGAATGTCTATTTTATATTCAATTTCGATATAGCAAGAATAAGCTACAAAGGATCAATAAACCAGCGACATTACTGACAAAACAAGAACGTATGACCCTATTTCATGACTGTCTATCCTCCGTCAAGAATATCAAAACATGGGCAGAGGGATGGTTCTATCGGAAAGATTATACACATCCATCCTTTCAAGAAATCAAACGAGACAATATTGCGCTATGGTAATACTTTCTTTTTGCATGACTGTTGTCTAACTTTAATAGGCTTGCTTGGGCATTTTGGCATGACGAATTACACATTGTACGCCAAAACAAAGAGATTGGCAATGAAATTGATTGGATGATCAGAACAATTGAAGATTATTTCCATATCAAGGTTCAAGAAGGGTACAACCCAGATTTACGCTGTGTCCGACTTGACCTTGACCCCGTTCAGACCATCCATCGTCCGTTGATTGTCTACTTGGCCATTTACATCTGCACGTATTTCTTCAACCTCGTCTTCTTACAGACCCTCTGGGGATTTACACTGACGACAGATCAAAACATGTGGGGAGGCGCGTTTGCTCTCTTGGACGGTGTCTGGAACCACACAGAGAAGCGGTCGAAACATATCAGCTACTGGTCTCGTCTGAGAAAGAACGACAAGGTACCTATTGTATTCATTCATGGTCTTGGCGCTGGTCTGATGTGTTATGCCGAGTTTCTGCATCAACTGCTTCTGGCTGAGGACAGATCGGTCTTTTTAATCGAACTACCTTATGTGTCTATGCGTTTAGTCGACCATGTACCCAATGCAGTCGAGGCAGTCGAAGGTATCAAGGAGATGTTACATTCATCTGGGTACCACCAGGCCGTCTTTGTATCTCATTCTATGGGTACAGGGATCTCAAGTTGGGTATCAAAGTATGCGAGTGATTTGATCGCTGGATCAGTCATGATTGATCCCATTTGCTTTTTACTTCATCATCATCATGTCGCGTTCAATTTCATGCATAAATTACCTCAGGGATGGATGGATGTAAGTCATTTGAATATACACCAAACCAAAAGTAGACTAACTTGTATGTAGTATCTATTACGTTATGTAGTAGCCAGAGAACTCTACATCAGCCACTTTATCTCTCGTCATATCAAATGGTACGAGATGATTCATTTTGGACATCAACTGAAAAACACAAGCATCTTTTTATCAGAAAGAGATCGTATTATTGGTAGTTTATTGGTACATAGTTTCTTGTCAAGCAAGACGCCTGATGTCCATATCATGCCTACCTTGGAGCATGCACAGTTCTTGGTGAATAGTAAATGGAAATCGTTGATATTAGAGCATATTCATAAGATTAGTCGTAAAGCTGATTTTAATAAACTACATTAATGCATTGATGTCAATGCCGCATCTAGACTTGTCATGCTCGTAGGTCGACTCAGTTTGCGTTCAGGGCTGCGCTTGAGCAACACTTCGGCCTTTCGATAGACTGGTGAGTTGGATCGAACAGAGGCTGTGGACGACATGTGATGTTCTGATAAGAATTGTTCTAGAAAGTCAACCATCAGTGGTTCCTTCATTGCAGATAGTTTGTATTCTTCAAATGACTATATTATAAATCATTAACAATGTCTTTTTTTTTGCTTTTTCATAAAGGGACTGGAAAAGTTACTAATTTATCATCATTATCCACATCAAAGTCCTTGAACAGTTGATCCACCATTTCTTTGATTTCAGCTGTTCTGTCTTCTTTTGAAAATGTTACAGACTATAATATATTATTATTGACTCATCACATAGTGTTGTCGGTATTACCAATTTTAACAACACTCTTTCCAACTCAGGCTTTGTTAGATATCCATCGTGATTGACATCATACAACTTGAAGGATACTTGAAGGGATGAATAAAGAGAGGGAATATATTAAAAGCTAATACTTACATGCTAGTTTCTCTTGTTCGTTTCCTTTCATAAACACACTCAGGCCATCGACAAATTCGTCAAAATCAAGTGATCGTTTCTGATTGTCACCTGCAAATGCAGCATATAATTGTTCCAGAAAGACGTCGTCCTCTGAGGACACAGAGGGAACACACTTTTTGACTGTCTATGTTTCAAGTAAAGCGTTATTATTATTATTATTGTTATGCATAAACTCATACTTGTTTAAAATCCTCTGCACTGATATTGTTATCTTTATGGTTCACTTTATCTCGCAAGTCTTGTATTTCTTTTTTTGTGACTATCAAGTAATAAGTTTATAACAAGTATAGCTTTTACAAGTAGTAATATTACAGTGTGTCTTTCTAGATAATATAGCATCCTTGCTTTTTGTTTGTCCCATTTTTGTGTACAGTAAAAAAATGCAAGAAAGAAAGCGGTAAATCTCTCCTCTCCAAAAAGCTTTGTAAAAAAGTCAGTCTACCAATGAAAACGGGTCATATTCGTCATGACTTTCTTTTGTGTCATTTTATTTTCTACATTTGGGTATATGGGGTATCCACACATATGTAAATATTTGTGTGTATATATGCGTTGAGAGACTATTTGAAACCAGCCACTTTGGTCTTCTTTTTCTTCTTCTTTTCCATTTTGGAAGAACTGGTGGGCCGTGAACCAAATGCACCAGGCAAAGGCTGTGTTAAATGTTCAACTGGACGTGCTGTTGTCGTATGATTATCTAAAGACTTGTTGACGCTGACAACAGTAGGCATACTGTATTCCGTATTTTCATGCCAGCCAAGATCACCAGAAATCTCTGAATGCCTACGACGACGTGCCAAATTATGAGCACTTGCCTCCTTGGCACGTGGAAATTGAACATGAGCTGGTAACCGCGCATTTGGATTCACAACAGGAAAGACGAGGTCTTGTCCAGCTTTCTCGCCAATTTTCCACAATGATCCCATGATACGCGTTGTCGTTGTAGGTCTTAGTTCCACATGAGAAGGAAGATATTGAAAGTGATCTAGACTGGATCGTGGACGATGTAAGATCATCCTTGACGTTTCTATTTCCTTTTTATGTGCAGCCTGTAGTCTGGATCGAAGATCAACATCCACTGGTTTACTTTGATCTTTGGAAATAGAAGGTAGTTCAGGTGGTCTATCCATTTCTATATTTTCCATAAGCATCATTTCATTCGCAAACGATGTGATGTGTTGTAAGGGGTAAGATTCATCTTGTATCAGTTCTTGCCTATTAAACATGGATTAGGAACACGGTAAAGTATGACAGGTATCACTTACAGAGTCATGCATGATTCGAGTCTTCTCGCTTTCTCTGCTATCTCCAACTTGGTTTCGTCATCTATAGGTTGTGATCCTGGGTTTATTTCATTGAGGTATTTGTATATTTGTTTGGTATTGATCCGATACACTTCTCTCAGATATTTCTTTCCTAAACTGTGCTCTGGTAAAAACGCCATCTTAATGTTGGATTGCGATTCTTGAATACACTCATGACCCTCGAGATAATATCTTGGTTTTTGAACAAATTGTAATTTAGCTGATGCTGGTTCTGTATCGATGGTGATGTATTGCACATGAAGAGATCCATTATCAAATGATCGATATACGCTGTAAAAATAAGTGGGTCGGTCTCCATTGATAATAGGGTGTGACTCTATAGAGAATCCATGAGCAGGTATATGAAGATCTGGTTCGACTTCATTTTCACAAGGCATCTTTTTGAGTCTAAGATATCGTATGAGACCAATTTCGGGTTTGGTAGAGCGACTATAGTAATGGAACAGGTCAGTATCAAACATTGATATCTACAGACACAACTTACTCAAAAAACTTTACATTCATCAAATGTAAATGTTGATTGTGTGGTGAGAAAGCAGATAGTCTCCCTATGCAAATCATTCATTAGCACCAACATTTGTACAAAGTTACATCATCTTACATTCATTATCCTTTAGCTTATCAACAAGTAGGCAAGTTGGAGGTCCATCTCTCATCATATGTCTCCATCGAACAATAGGTTTTTTTTCATCAATGTCCATAATATAAACATACATCAATGTTGAATAGCAATATAAAGATGTCCCAGGAAACTCTTGAAATGCATATATACGATCTTCAAAAGCTGTAATAGTTTTTGTCTTAATTGTCGTTCCCTTTAAAAAAATAGTAATAAATAAAGCTTGATTCCAATAATAAAAAGTAATCTTACCTTTACTGTCCATTGCCTTATGCTTTCAGGAGATACTATCAAGTAAGTGGATGGTATGCTTCCAAAAGCACATGACCAATGATTTGAGCAATAATCGACAGTCTTCTTTGTTGCATTATCTCTTCCCTCAAATAAAATTCTAAGATATTGAATGATCAGTCATATTCTTTTCTCTTTCTTTCCCTCTCTTTCCTTACTCGTCCTTTTTCCCATCTATCAATGCAACGTATCCATTTGTTGTGACACACAGATAATCATATTTCTTATATGGGCTCATCACTACATGGTTTGGCATGGAGTAGTCTATTTGAGGACTGGTCACTGTTCTTTCATAAAAGATAAAAGTATGCAACAGTTGACAATCACGCTTGTCGTTTACTGAATAGAGTGAAATGGTGGAGGTAGTTCGTACAGCAAATATGATCTGTTCGTGATTAGATAAAGGTGATATTGTGACCTGTCGAACTGGATATTGTAGATCTACAACTGTAATAATATCAAGTTCGTCTAATGGTAAATTGATTTTCGAGTCGTTGCTTAAAGAAAAATCAGAATAACGTGATATCGCAACCACTGTTGAAAAAGGTTAATGCACAACAAATTGAAAGCACTGTCATTTACCGATTCGAGATAAAGATTCACCCGTTGCAAATATAAACAGTTTGTAATCAGTTTCTGGAATATGGATTGTTACAAGTACATTTCCTTGTAATGGATCGTGTTGTTCGAACTGTCTGTTGATATTGACATCATCTTGTAGCATGCTTGCAATGGAGTTTGTGCCCAGAAATCCTAATGACTTCACGTCCCTGACTATTCTGTTGGCCTTTATAATGGAGTTAGAATGTTTATCGATGTTAGATTATCCTCCTTTTTTTGTACTTGATCCATAAGTTCCAATACTCTTGCTTGTGGTGTTGGTACATAATCATTAGTGCGAGGTATTATTTCTACTTGATCAAGGAAATTATTGTCTAAATGAAGCATAAATAAATACATTGTTTGTAATGCGAATCATGTCAGTTTTACAGAATGGTCCGGCTCCAGTATGAAATCGTTCTAAAGGAAAACCAAATCTTACTTCTACAGTATCAAATCTGGTTTGCCCTAAGCTGTCCATGACAGAACACACACATTTACAAAAAAAAGAGGCATGCGCCACAAATACATAATGTGACGACTAAATAATTTAATTTGACTTTAATCATACTTGAACAGGGTGTTTCCATATCACCAAACTTACTGAAATAAACAGTCCAGGATCCTAGAAAAGTGTGTATGTAAAGTGCCAATTCAGAAGACCAATTCTAAAGTGCTCAAGAACCCTCGCTTGATCGATCAATAGTGTGAGGATAAGCCCACTGTTGCCAATGAATCAATAACAGAGCTGATGATGTTGTTGTTGTTCTAGAGGCGCTGAAACGTAGGATTGGCTTGCAGCTCGTTCATTACTATATTGCTACTTTTTTTGTATAATGTTGTATTCAAGCGCCACCAGTTGACGTGTACTTGTTAAAGAAAATAGCAAAAAAAAAAGCAAGACGGTAAGATGGAAATATTAAACAAGTAAAAGATTGTGTTAACCTGAAAGAGACGATGCTAGGCGCACTCTATCAGCGTTTTCGTCATGCATTCACCTGATTGCTTGTGTTCCTCGTGCAAAAGCTTCATTAAGCCAGATGGCCCAGACCGTATAGATAATTGCTGTTTGGCCATAAACACATAGTCCTGAAAGTACTGATATAATGTTATTTCTCTTTGGGTTGTAGGGGTTGTTGTTAATATAGAGAGTTTCGTTGAGATTTTATAAGTGTAGATGCTTGAAGTGACCACTAGATCTTGTAAAGTTGATCAAACTGAAAAGTATAAAGTAAAAGATAAAGAGAAGAGATCAGGAATTTTTATCACAAAAGATTTCCTGTTTATTTGAATATAAAAAAATATAAATTGAATTGATTCAAATTGATTTCCACAAGAGCAAAGTATTTATGCTATTTCTTTGTGATTTCAACCTTTTCAACAAAACAAAAGTTGTCACAAGACCGACATTTTTCATTTTAGCGATTTTTGTCGCTGTTTCGAAAGATGTCGGTAGGGTCGGGTGTAACGTTGTTGTTATTTTGGTTACAATAGATGAAGACCAATCCAAATCCAGTGATTGATTGGTAAGCCTCGCAGTAGGCTGTAGAATGCGTGCACAAGCTTCTTGAGCATACAGGGTCACAAAAAATACTTATTGTCTTCGACGCCTCCATATAAAAGATAGTAGAGATCCAAATGTCGATCCGGACATAGATGGTGGAAACGCTAGCGTGTTGGCAATTTGTGGTGATAATATCGTCAGAATACGGTGTGTTCCTGACTTGGAAAGGGTCACAACCGAAAGGTGAGCCATGCCGAAGCAGGCCACGCGGATAGTAGATCGGTAAGGTATCAATGGAGAGTAACTGGGAAGTTCGGAATAGCTTGAGCGTTATATTGCGAAAGTTCATATTTCCAGGTAGCTCTACCATCAGTAAATCTTTAAAATTAGTTTGAGGCATTCAATAGATCGTATACTGGAATTGACTGTCTGGCCTGAGGTTGTGCGGTGTATATAAGGCCGTAATGGAGGAGTGTACTGGGATCTGATCATCTGCTAACAAGGAACGGAGTAGGCGTACTCGATGTTTAAACCTCGTGTTCGGCAAGTAAAGTTTTGTCGCGAGCAGTTGTGAGTTGAGCTATATTCGAAAACACGCTTCATGCGTAGTTGGCCCTCAGTTTTTCAGCGACCACGGCTATTCCAGGTCGGTAAATTGAGGTATACACGCGAATCCGGAATCTCTAAAACTAACGATGCGTTTAACTTATTCCAGTTAACAGACAAAACTAGTATGTCTATTACTTGAAACAGAAACTTGCAGCAATTCATTGCTTTAACATCCGGCGAACGTAATTCTGTGAAGACCAAAAGCAGAATAAGACTAGGACTATCAGAGAAACTACATAAGCAGTATAATACAGTTTGGAGGGTAAATCAATGATTGAATTTGGTTCCAAGTTCAATATAAAGAAAGGATTGTAAAATTGTTGAGGATGTTTGACTTTACATAATTGAAAGCGCGTTGAAATGAACGTAGGAGACGTATCAATGTCAGAGATTTGAAAATTATGTGAAAAGGAAAGAATATCGACATGAGGTGTCCTGTAAGGTGCTTTAAGCTGAAAGTGAATGTGAAGAGAGGAGATTAAGTCTTGTGAAGAAGCAAGAGATTCTTGAAAGCACATTACAGCATATTTTTGTGATCGTATGTATCTTATGTAATCTTTTTGTGTTTGTGGAAATTGGACTTGATTAAACTGTTGGTATTCGACGAGGTATAGTGGCATATGATATTATTCCGCATAATTATTGAAAGGAATTAAAGGTCTAAGTACTCGCTTCTCAGGGTGAATTTGTTTAACTTTCAGTGGACCATGATTTATTGTGTGTCTGATTATATGCATCTCCTTCAGAATGATTAATCGCCGGTTGATAGGCGACAAACCCATGATTGCGTGCAAGTTGAATAGGAGTCTCATTACCCATTTATTGAATAGAGATCTTTCGATCTTCTGTCAAAGATGAACCTTATCCTTGTCTATGAGATCGTCACCTCTCCTTGTCAGAAGCGGTGGACATATCTTCACCCTTCTCTTTTTTTATAATCAGAATCATTACCGTCCTCATTAGAATACTGTTCCTGGGCGTTTACGGTAGGAATATCCAATGGAGCAGGTTATTAAAGCTGATAAGGTTTACGATCGCGCTTTTTATGGGGACTCAATGGAAAATTTCTGCAGGGGCATTCGAAAGATCGGGTAACCATGCTTATGACAACTGTAACAGATAATTTTAGCTTAAGATCCGGCACATTCGAATTTGTGCGATCCTCCTTGTGATAGTAGCGACACAGGGTTGGCATATTGTTCCAAGTGATAGGGAACACATCATCAGCATCGCACCAGCTAATTTGATGACTAAGCTCTTGAAATTTGTTAACGTCTGAAGTATTCTCGTTTTGATAAATATTCAAGACAGCGTAACCGGAATCCATGAAGAACCCTGCTGCAGGGTCCGTAACAATACCCAAGTCCAAAATGGTTCCAAAAACTACTAAGTTTCTCTCAATTCCTGATAAAACATCTTTTTTTGGTAAAGGAGGGCAAGTTACTAAGTTTGAGGTTGACAGTTTTGGCGGAATTATCGAGGGAAGAGCAGGGGAAAATCTTCACCTTGGCATCTGGAAACATTAAGCCGTTGTTGACAGTGTCGTTACAATCTTCTTGGCGTGTTACGTAAACCTCAAGATAACTGCGAGTTTCGCCAGTCAATGGTACGTTTGTGTAAACATTAAGATGCTGTTTCTTAAGAAAAACTATACTTTGGTGATCAGTGTATTTCTCTTTTACGACGGATATGCCGGACAAGAGAGATCCTTTAGTTTTAGAGGCTTTGTAGATTCTGGTCTGCATTGTGTTCAAGTCGGATGCATAATCGCTATGAGAAGCATGATATGATTGTGTGCATCAGGAGCACTCTTGTTGCTGCCTTTACTACTTGAGAATAGGACTTATTTTTCGCTTTGTTATTAGTTGGAGAGAAGCTAAACTTCGATGGGGTGGTGAGTGGTGAGAATTAGGAAAAACTATGTCCTTCATTTATTTATTCATTCTCAACTAAATAGCATCATAGGTCCTCTTCCTATAAAATTCACGTGTGTCTAATTATATTCTTGTCTTTTTTATAGACAATCAACTTTGCAAGCCATCGACCTATTACTATTTTCAAATCTAAAACTGAATACAACAATTATGTTTAACTTCGGTCAAGGAAGATGGGATGTTCTATACTATATCCAGTAACCATGCCAATATTTGTTATGTAATGATGAATTTAAATAAAAGTGATGTCTGTGTCAGGCAAGGTAATTATAGAAAAAGTGAAAAATCTAATGGTTCATGATGATTTGACCATATATTGATCATTTAGGAAATTTAGCATTGAAACATTATATTATCATTGCCAGGTATGCCGCTTGCATGAAGAACATCTACTTGGACACGTTTCAGTGCAGCTCTGGTATGTTTAGTGCTGATGCTGAAGAAAGCCCTTTTTTAAAGTACAAGCTTCCCAGGTACATTATACAAAATTATGCTGCAATTAAGAGTGATAAACGTGCGGGAAGGGGTCTTGCTACAAAAGAAAAGTGTATCGAAACACTGAAGGAGTTGCATGCAGAGTTGTGTAAGTTATTTTAATCGTTTTTATATGGTTTATATTTTTTTTTGGTTATTGATTGAATAGTTGGAGAAATCAACTTTTTCGAAAATATTGTCTTAAATGAAAAGTCTGTTCTAAAGAAGCGCAAGTGGGAGTACAACAAAGAAGAAAAAAGCATTTATTGGAAACGGATAAGATGATATATGTAAGACAAAGTGCACCAAATGTTTGAGCGATTTAACACTGTTAATCGTATAGTTGTAATCTCGTATGTCATGACTCACTAGCTACAATAAATATATGATCGGATTACGCAATTGATATATATAACAACAGGACCTTTGCTTTTAGTAATAGAATAGGAGAAATAAAGCTTTCCAATGTTGTAGAATCAGGTCAACAAATTGATTTTTATCGTACGGCGGTTTTTTCAAAAGAAAGGTTGGAGAAGTATAGTTTGGAAATAAGCATTGGAAAATCTTCGATAATATATCTCTTGTGAGGCTATGTGTCGTTATCAACTTTTATATAGGCTCTGCCGTTTCATTCTTCGGAGTGAATTTATTTTTTGACAAGTTGTATACTTACACAGAGCTAGAAAGTATTAACCTCCCAATGAAGAAGACTGAAATGTGTATCGTGCCTAACACAATTGCTGTTGGTCCAGATGTGGTTATAGGTTCTTCTGCCGCGATTTTATTCTTAAATTTGTTATATATAAACAATTTTTAAAGTTTGTATTGTTTTTCATATCTTTCGAAGTTGCGCACCGTGGAACAACTACGGATAATACCAATGAACTCACTACAGGACAAATTCAAGTACTTCTTAATTTCAGCAAGCGACCCAAAGAACAAGGAATCAGAGACGGATCAATTGGCGCCAAGTCCTCCCAGAAGAGATTCTTGACGATTTGGAAGCCACTTCCCAAAAATGCACTCAAGGCAGCATACAAGTACGAGGAAGGAAAATGGATGCAACCAGGAACGATCAAAAGAGTATATCTTCCTGAGCTCAAGAAATACCAATTGGATGTCGGTCAAACGATTGTGAGCATCGCCAAAGGAGCAGATCGTCCTGCATACAGCCGGTTAGCTAACAACAGAGATTTATCAAGAATTCCAGGAGGGACAGTCTCTTCGTGGCTGAAAGAACTCGCGCTAGAAATTCAAGCAATCGTGGCACAGTACAACCTTCAGGTACAGTAACAACGTATCTAAGGCATAAAAAATGTAAAAGTTGATCAACTGAGCCGAAAGACAAAATCGCTGTACGCGAATTAAAGCTATCGCAACGATTTTCAACCAACAAACGCGGAGATCTCTAAAATTGGATGTATTCGCCACTGAAGTATTTGTATAAAATAAACAAATGATTAACGAGACTAAAAGTGAGTTGTCCTTTGTTGAATAAAATATGGAGGTCTATTTATACTTTTTTTATCATCAGATAAAGTTATCTCAGCTAAGATGATTATCAATATTTGGGGTGATGTTGACAGGACAATAGCGGTGTATGATGAGCTGTTGTCTAAATAATAAATTTTTTCTTAGACTTATGAGAGATAGTCATACATAGATGACTATAAATCAATATGATAACCGATTTTGTGTAAATAAATAAAGTAGTGTATAATATTTATAAAGCTAAATATCATCTTTTAATAATTTTTACATTACATGCTTTATATTATTATGAAAACTATATTATATTTTGTTCTATATATTAAGGTCTCAGATATAGAAAAGTGTAAATATTTATTGTTACACTAAAAATGAGAAATCCATTCTTTACAATTGTTGTGCCAGCACAACTATAGCAATAAATATTCTTTGTAAGTGAACTACTAGGGATCTTATCCTTCCGTATGTGTCCAATCACATATGAACCCAATCTTAGGGCGCCGTTAGAATAACCACTTGGACGTCAGTGCTCTCATCCTCAGATCGACGGTTCCTTATTCGACACTCATTGTCAGATCATGTATCACCTTTATCTCAAGGTACCTTCAGGTACCTTGAACCAATAGATAAACCTCGATCAAAGGCCGTCCTGGTTCTTCCCATTCTACATGAATGCTTATAGGTCAGATAACGATATCCAATTATTGTTATTATTCGTAGATGTTAAAAAGTATAAATACCATTGTTTTATTCATTGTAAATAAAGATAATTATATATTTCAGTCTCACTGACTTATAGTCCTTTTTCTATTCTTTTTATTACTAGTTTTTGTCTCTTACCTTTGTATTTGGCAAAACAACAATAAAATTTTAACTTTTTTATAAATCTATAAATTAAAAATACAATAGTGATTTGAATGATTTCAAACTCTGAAAGTAAATTATCATTATATACTTTAACATAAACATAGAAAATTGAATTTTTATATACAAATAAAATGGTCTACTATATTCCTTGCAATTTCAAGTATCTTTCTGATATTCTAAACCTGTTTTATAAACACACTAATAAACAAACATCCTATGATCAAGAACAAATATTTTTAGAATTAATAGATAATAATTTTTGTAAACATATTAATAAAAAAGGCCTAAATAAAAATAAATTTTGTCTTATTAAAAACAAGAAAAATAACATTTTCTGTAAAAAACATAATGTTGTTAAACAACTACAACCATTATGCAATGGCATTACAAAGTATGGTAAAACTTGTAAACAGAAATCAAAAAAAAAGAATTCCAACTTCTGTCACTATCATGAAAAAAGAATATGAAAAACAATACTTTTGTATATAAATGTAATATAATATATCACAACTATTCTTATTAGAAAACACATATGCTTATGAATCAGAAATTGTAAAAAAAAAAACAATATAATATTTTTGATATTAGTAGTATTATGAATAAATATAATTTATTGTATATTGACTTATTATACATACTTAATATATTTTGTAAACTTACCAGCCAAAAATCAAAAAACAGAAATTGGCTGGTTAATAATTGTGGTAAACAACTTACTTTGTATGAAAATAGAGTTATTCAAAAAGTAACTTTTCTTGAAAACATTTATGATTATATAAATAAATATAATTATGAAACTTTTATAAAAAGGTTTAAAAAGTACAATTTTTCAAAAATATATGAAAATATATATTATGATGAAATACAAAAAATACAAAAAAATCAAAAGATAAAAAAAAGAAATTAAAACAAAAAAAGAAGAAGAAGATAGAGAAAAATAAACACAATTTAGAAATCTTATATATAAATACAAAATATAGTGAAAAAAACAGATTATGAACATATATTCTTAGATGACTATTTTTGTTTTAAAAAATTTCCATTTGAATATATAAAGATAATATAAGTTTTGAAATATTATATTTTCATTGTTTTATAAATAAATATGCAAAAGATATATCCAAAGTCTTGCTATTTATGAAGAAAAAAATAAATTAAAATACATTATTATTACATATAAAGAACTATATGAATTACTAATAAAACACATAATAAAGAGTCTGTTTTAGATTTTATTAAAAAATATTTCATAAGTTTTAGTCCATAATTTAAAATAATAAATACAATTCAGTATACATAAAATAGGACTAATAAAAATTACATAAGTATTACATTGAATTTATTCACTAATTAATGTTTGTTTCTCTATAACTATCACAATAATAAATATTCACACGAAGGCGAGAACTCCTAATTTATAAGTAGATATCATTTATATTGATTCTAATTGGTTTATTTAATTGTTCGTTATGTGTAATGGCTTATTGATGTGGCATTTACTAGTCCAAATACCACAATGGATATATTTTGTAACGGATAGATGCGTATTTTCTATGGATATTGTTGTATTCAGCTTTAGCATTATCGTAAAAAAAGGCTATTAAGTCGATGACTTGCGAATTAGATTCTTTATTAAGAAGAGCTGAATCTTATTAAATTAAGTTTGTGTGTGAGTTTACTTGGGTAGAGAATCTATGACTGCTATTTATATTATTGTCGTCACTGA
>JAMYHX010000413.1:0-38693 GCA_025529335.1 Rhizopus sp. PT2906
TTCTCTATTAAAGAACAGCGGGTTAAACCTCCCCCTTCTGATCATCTCTAAAATTAGCAAGTGAATACTTAAAAATACGCTTTTAGATACGCTTTCTCCAGAGCTGAACCCGATAGAACAATTTTGGTCAGTGGCAAAGAGCAAAGTGAAGTGTCATAGGTTTTTGCAGGAAGACTCTTTATCAAAGAGAATCGCGGAAGCTTGCGACAGCGTTGAAAAAGGCCATTTCAAAAGTTTATTTTCATATTCTTAATAGTGCTGGGATATTCGAAACAAAGAGTCTATGTAATAATCATTAACTTATTGGTACAAAAAAAAGAAAAGGACGAGAGTCTTCCCAGTGGCTAAGGAGCTGTCATGAAGAAGTACAGACCTTTTTTACTAATGGATAAGGGGGAGGGGGCAGTGTAGTTGTGACGCAGAGGCTATCATTGTTGAATGTTTTTGTTTTGCTTTCTTTTTGAAAACAAGGTAACCAAGGTTGGCGCGAAGACTTTCGGCGGTCGAATATCGTTTGAACAGGCCCATGTCTCATCCTTTTTCCAGCAATCTTTCCATTCCATTGTTTTAGTAGTTCGGCTGGCATAAAATTGCTTGACTAACGTCTTTTCTTTTTCCAGCTCTTGTGGCGTGACTCGTGTATCTGACGAAGGATGGTCTAAAGGGAGGTTTTCTGGCGTTTCTAATGATGATTGCCTGGATTGAGACGATTCTTGTTCCACAGATGAATACTTGCGCTTGAGTTTCTTGTTATGAGTAATACCTTGATTCAAATCCCTGATTGCGCGTCGCGTGTCGGGAATATCGGCGATCAACTTTACTTTGCTTCGTTCCAAGAGCTTGATATTGGTTGAACAGATAGTATGTAAGTTGTTAGCGTAGTTTGATTCGAATTGCAAAGCAGATACATACTCCATCATGGCGAGGTGGTATAAGTGTTCATGGTTGGGTCGCTTGGGTGAGTATGTGCAAAAGAAGACGCTTGTTGCTCAATCAGGAAACGTGACAATGCCAGCAATGGATCCAGCGTCGATGTTGTTGCAAAGCGGTTTCTGCAGTGCTGTTTGGCGAGACCATGTAGCAAACTTTTGCCCAAGCATTGCAAGGATATTCCAAGAGCCACAGTTTTAAGCGCGATGATGTGAACTCGGTCCCAAAGGATCTGGGAGTTACTTTTGAAATGCAAAAAACCAGCGTCACTGGTTTGCTGGAATATAGCTGAATGATTTGAAGACAGTAGGAATTGACAAGTTAAATGATGGCCCCGTTCACAACATCCTGGAGTCTAATAAGGAAGGGTGGCAGGGGATAACCGTGGGATGTACACAACATCACTTTTTGTGCCGTTTTTCCATTCCGTTTCAGCGGTCGTGTACGTGCCACTTGGTACTTCCAGTGTTGAAGCCGTCACTGGATCAATAACACTTTGTATTTTTAAAAGGAAAACACTACATGCACGAAAAAATTCACGAAAGAATGAATTAGCTAACTTTTTCGTGCATAAAAGAAAGTGTACACTATGCGCGCGAGGAAATCTACTACAGACACAACCTGTAATATCGTCAACGAACCTTTTCAATGTGCAGCGTCAAACTAAACCTGTTCAGAGAACAGACATTTTTCTATCCTCCTTGGTATAGAGTATGAATTTATCTTTCAAGAAGAAAGAGAGATAAAAAAGAAATGTGGTCATTGCTGTATTTTGATTTTTTTATGTTGTCAGTTTGATCAACAAAGAACCTAAATCATTCAAGTGTAATTATAAAGAATATCCCACTGGACAGTCTTAGGCCAGTCGGCGCATTTTGTAATGTCAAGTTGTAAAGTGACGCCACATGTAGTACCTCATGGAAGCGCCCGTAGCATTAACCTTCTCGTGGATTTCCTTGTGTGCGTAGTGTACACTTTCTTATATGCACGAAAAAATTAGCTAATGCTCAGCCTGTCTGAACCTGGTAAATTGTCGCCTGGTAATTCAAAGGTAAGGAGGTTGTGCTCCTCATTGTATATAAAGAGAAACATAAAACCTAATAGGTGAATGACAACAAAATGAACTCGGTAATGTCCTAAAAGTTACCTTCAATAACACTTTTCATGAGTAAACGAAAAAAAAATACGTTGACAAGGTGAGAAAAAAGAGATAAGTGCGCTTTTGAAAACACTGCATTCAAAAGCTTGAATATCAGATCGTATTCATAAAGTTTTAAAAAAGTAGGAAAGTCGCGAAATTTGGGCGCCGGAATGCGATATTAGAGACGAGAGAGGATTTGTTATTACAAACAGCATCATTTATAAGAAAAAAGAATGACTGCATGAACTTACCACGACCAAAGAGAATTGGGCATGTCGCGTTTATAAGAATAATGCATTTTGTGGTCAGCCCTTCCTTTTTGTTTCTTTCTTCAAATAATACTTTACAAGTTGAACTGTTTATAAGGTAAACGCGATATATATGCTACTTGCTGTGCAAATGGAATTGCTTACCTCATTAACTGGGAAGTTGTAGTGCAAATCTGTAGTGCAAGTAGCAAAACCCGTGTTTTCGCGTGTGCGTAGTGTTTCCCTTTTGCAGTGCCCCTGGTATTACTCAAAAGAAACTGGGGCGGAAGTAAAGATAGTTGGATCACGAATAAGTCATGGCTCATTTGAACTATCGTATTTTAGCCGTGCTTTTCTACAACTTGTGCTGCCTGCAAGGGCTTTGGTAGGACAAGCATATTTAAGATACAGTGAAGATGTATGTGCATAATAGGGCTGCAATTATTTTTTTTAAAACTTGATGTCTATTATTTACAGTAAACAAACTTTACCTTTTTTTTCTCTCTTTTTCTCTCCCTCCGACACAGAAAGCCACACACACACACGTAAAGACGCGTCAGAAATGAAGCAATAAGAAACAAAAAAAAATCATTTGCTTTTTTAAGAGTAACACATTATGCAAAAGTACGCGACGTTACAAAAGGATATTTTTAAGTATTCACTTGCTAATTTTAGAGATGATCAGAAGGGGGAGGTTTAACCCGCTGTTCTTTAATAGAGAATAAAGAAGAAAAGGTGTAGAATTTATTTTTAGTTAGTGAAGCCATTGTACGATGTTGCTTTAGCTATGAAGAAAGAAAGAAAGAGAACAATAAAGGCTTGTGTTCACATGATCTCTCTTTTTTTATTTTATTTATAGGAGCATAAAGGGATCAAATCAGTAAAGTAATACGCGATACTTGTGTAAACCATGACGCATTCTTTTTTTTTTTTTTTTTTTTTTATTCATGTCCCTGTTGTTATATGCCGTCCTTATTTACTCAAATACAATAAATAAAATACACACAAGTTTACTCAAAGAGGAGTCGAAGTCAGCTCGTTTCTGTCCATAGACCCTTTCTCCTTTAACAGTTCTAAAACGCTGTTACAAGCACTTGCCATCGGTCGAAAGCCTGGATCATCGATAAATTCATGAGCACAAAACCAAAACTTGGAGGTATAATCTGAGCCTGTACGCCAATTCCTGGGTACACGGACATCTCCACCAGTGAAGACGGTACTCTGAGTCAAATGCTGAAAGCATTCATCTACATCAAAATAGTCCTGAAATAAGATCATTCTGTCTCTTAGCGAGGGCCCGGGAATATAGTCTATTCTCAGGTCATGAGGAATGAGCTTCTGTAAGGTGGCTATTTATAATACATGTTATAAAAGAGAAATTCCACCAGATCACACTTACTCGGAGCTAAAGCCAGTTGAGTGTTTGGTCCCATGATGCTCGCTATTTTCAGTTGAAGCTTTGTGATATGTACTGCTTGCAAAGGCGGCATATGAACAAAATCATCGGCTGTCTTGAGAGAAGGGGACTGTAAGATGACACCCTTGAGCGGTTTCTTGTGTATAGTCAATTGATTTTGTTCTGTCGTCCTCATCTCGTCTTCCTCCTGTGTTGCTAGAGTATCAGCCAAGAGGGCTTCTTCTTCTTCTTGTTGTTGTTGATTAAACCCTAATTTTGGATCTAATGGCTGTGTCGGAAAAGTGGTTTCAATCTGCTGAGACTCGCTGTTCAAGGGAACATAATCCTGTGGGAACTTGTAAAACTTTTTTTTATGGTGCACGGCATTTTTCACTTGGCAAATGTTGTATAAAGCTTGGGTCAAATCAACAATACGCTTATTTTCTAGGATTATCTCGAGTAAAGGAGGATTGCTCAATGTAGTTTGCTTTATATCATATGAAGCCGTATTGATTGCATCTTCATCCACAAAAAGATGAGGTACTGATCCTTTCTCTGCCAGCATGGTTAATGTGAGATGAAGCACCATGGCTCTTAGGTAATTTGCTTCGTACTGTGTTTGAGCTAGTTTCCTTTTCAGAGCTTGAATCTCTTTTAGAAAACACATTCTTTCCTTTTCATGCTCTTGCTTTCTCTGATTCTCTCTTTCTCTATAAGCTCGTTGTGATGCTCTATTCTGTGCTCGTCTTTTTTCTACTGTTGGAGGATTAGGTTTACGACCGGGTCTCTTTTTCTTCTTGATCCTTTGTCCATCCTCTGTTTCGATGCCAAAATCGCTCTCTTGATCAAAATGGAAAAAGTTGAATTGTTGGTTATAGTTTTCTGAGCTTGTTGTTGACATTTTGTTTTGATATCGGCTGGGAAAGATGAAAAATGGGGTGGAACAAAATCATTTTCCCATATAAATAGTTAAACAAGAAGATATCGTCTTTTAAATCAAAAGAAAAGGAAAGAAAAGAGTGGTTCTCTCTCCTTTATGAGCTCGTGATATAATCTTGCATATTTCTATGAATATTTACCTCCCCCTTCTTTTTGATCCAAACTATAAATGTATATCTTTTTTTGCTTCATTATCCACAATATGCCTACAAGATATTATTATTAAAAAAGGGGGGAGAAAGGTTTTTCATTTTCAGAATCCTTTTTTTTCTTCTTCTTTCAAAATATGAATCAACAAAAATCAAAGACATTCAATTTTGGATTTCCAAGCAAAAAGAATAAAGCAACACAAGAAGAACAATCTGTGTCAGAAGGGAAAAGAAAGATAACAGAAAGCACCGAGAGTTCAAATAAAAAATTAAAAACTATCGACGATGAAGACGAGTTATTAGCAAGTGCTGGTTTAGGACCTTCTATAAGCTCAGTTACAGAAGAAGAAGAAGAAGAAGAAGATCCTTTAGATGCATTTATGGCAGATATGAATGAAAAGGCAAAAAGTGAAAAATCAGAACCAAAGGTATAGAATTATACAATATATATATTTATACATTAACCATTATTATTCAGATTCGTAGAGATGATATTGAAGAAGAAGACGAACTTGAGAGTTATGTACGTCATATGAAAGAAAAAGGAATCACCATTGGAGCGAACAATCAACCATTGCCAGAAATAGATGAAGTAAATATATACATATACAAAGACAATACATGAGCTAATATTCCTGTAGAATGCCAACTCGGACGATGAAGTTTATGCTGCTGCTGCCGCTGTAGATCGTCTTGAAAAGCAATTTTACGATCTTGACGACGACACAACAACAGCAACACCCACAAAGAAAGAAATCGAACCGTTAGCCCGAGTGGATCACAGCACGATTGAGTACGCTCCTATTGAAAAGAACTTTTATGAAGAACATCCAGATATTGCTGCATTAGATAATGAACGCGTAAAAGCATTACATCAAGAAATGGGAATTACTGTTTCAGGATATAATGTCCCAAAACCATGCATCTCATTTGCTCATTTTGGCTTTGATGAAGACTTGATGAATGCTATTGTTAAAGCAGGTTATACAGAACCATCAGCTATTCAACGACAAGCTATACCTGCTGCTCTAAGTGGCCGAGATATCATTGGTATTGCAAAAACGGGATCAGGGAAAACAGCTGCCTTTGTCCTGCCCATGTTGGTGCATATCATGGACCAAGAGGAATTAGTCAAGGGTGATGGTCCCATTGGTCTTATTCTGGCGCCCACACGTGAATTAGCTGTTCAGATATACCAAGAATCACGAAAGTTTGCTAAAGCTTACGGCCTCAAGTAATCTATATATTCATGTGCTACAAACCAAGAAAGAACTCATATGTTCATTTGTAGAGTAGGCGCTGTTTATGGTGGTGCATCGAAATTGGACCAATTCAAAGACCTTCGTAGTGGAACCATTGAGATTTTGGTAGCAACACCAGGTCGATTGATTGATATGATCAAGATGAAAGCTACAAATTTAAAACGGGTTAGTTATCTTGTATTGGATGAGGCTGATCGTATGTTTGATCTTGGGTTTGGTAAGTCTTTTGTCAGCTTTTTTTTTTGACAAATGTACTAAACATGATGACAGAGCCTCAAGTGAGATCAATTTGTGATAACGTTAGACCAGATAGACAAAGTATGTTTATATTAAAAATACAAAAGGTGCCACGCTCACATTGATCTACTATACGCTCAAAAGCTTTACTTTTCAGTGCAACTTTCCAAAAGCGTATAGAACGTTTAGCTCGTAATGTCACTTCAGATCCTGTTCGCATTAACGTTGGTACGACTGGTCAAGCAAATGAAGATATCACACAGATTGTTGAAGTATTTGATGATGACACTTGGAAATGGGATTGGCTTATGAGAAGATTAGCTGGATTCTGTATAGGTAATAAAAAACTATATAATAATAAAAAGTGCTTATATATCCTATTAGAGGGAAGTGTTATCATTTTTGTCAGCAGAAAAGATTCAGTAGATAGTCTGGCATCCAGCATCCAACAAAACGGATATCAATGTAAGAACACGTCTATCTTTTGGTTATTTGTTCCTTACAAATTGGTCTATATAGGCGTTGCATTACATGGTGATCTACAGCAATATGAAAGAGAAAAGGTGCTTAGAGAATTTAAGCAAAACAAGGCTCAAGTGTTGGTTGCGACAGATGTTGCAGCAAGAGGTCTCGATATTAAATCAGTAAAGATTGTCATCAACTATGAAGTAGCTCATGATATTGATTCACATACACATCGTGTTGGACGTACGGGACGAGCAGGTGAAAAGGGTACAGCCTATACATTGATTACACAAAAAGAAGATCGATTTGCCGGTGAACTCGTACGGCATCTAGAAACATCCGGACAAGCTGTTCCTTCTGAACTGCTAAACTTGGCCATGAAGAACTCAAGATTCCGCGATGCTCGATTGGGCAGAAGAGGAAGAGGTGGAAGAGGTCGTAGAGGAAGAGGACGTGGTAATGCTAATCATACGCCCATCGTGCCGAGAAATACAGCCGGCGTTGGATATCATTCAGGACAACATCCATCAAGTGGGATGATTCATTTTCAAAAATCCAGTAACGGAGATTTACATACGATATCACAACAACAACAACAACAACAACGGAGAAAGCCTAGTAGATGGAACTAACAAGATAAATAAAGATTATGCTTTTTTGGTGTACGCGCACTACAATGCAATCGTGAAATGAATAAAGATATATGCATGTACTTTTTTTTTCTATAATCTGATAGTCAATTGAAATAGTGTGATTACGATATAGACTGTGCTCGTTACATATATCAAGCAATAAAGATCGTATCGGTATTCAGTTTAGAATGAGTATTTCTAACAAAGTAGACATTCCTCTTTTTATAATCAATTTAATGATAAAACTATTAAAGACGAATTCTTTCAAAGGATCAATAGATAAAGAATAACTTGGCAGAAACAATAAAGTGCGCTTTTATTGACAGCTTGTAAAAAATCACTTCATTTTTTCATGATTAAATGATACTGAAACAAATAACCCCTTTTTTAATTCTCCCCTCTTTTTTTTAATATATTGAACAAAAATAAGATCACAAACAAGCTGTATTTAGAAAGTTTGTGAACAAGAAGAAGAAGAAGAGAAAGAGAGAGCTGCATTTATCTTTCCCATTATCTTTCCATTATCTTTTAAATCTATGCTTCCCGCAAAGAATTTTTTAAAAAAAAAAAAAGCCCGCCGCATAAAATAGTCGCTTATAGATTATTACTCTTTTCTTTCTTTCTTTCTTTCTATTATTATTATTATTATTTTAAATGCCTAGCAATACAAAAGCACCAGAGGCTCATGAAGTCCAAGAAATTGGTGGAACACCAGAACAAGAAGCATACATTCAAAATATTATTGAGCAATTCACTATTGATACTGAATACCTTGTAAAGATACGTGATCATTTTATTTCAGAAATGGAAAGAGGTCTTAGTCAAGAAGGTGCCACGGTTGCCATGATTCCATCTTATGTCGAGGGTCGCTTGACAGGTATATTTTTTTTTTTTTAAAAGTGGATGACGTTATGCTATGGAACTGAACGCATTGTAATGTATATAGGCAAGGAACAAGGCCGCTTTTTAGCCCTTGACTTGGGTGGTACCAACCTGAGAGTAGTACTTGTTACGCTTGAAGGTGAAGGCAAATTCAAGACGGTATCTTCTAAAGCCAAAGTATCTGAGGCATTGAAGGTAGGGCCGATGCGAAACTTGTGTGGTAATAATATATAATAGATGAAATCATGGTTTGAACTTCCGATTGATCAACACTTGTGGTTTTTTTTTAGATTACATTGCCGAGTGTGTGGATACGTTCTTGACAGAACAAGGTCTTGAAGATCAAGAAATGGAACTTCACTTGGGATATACCTTCTCTTTCCCTGTTCTTCAATCAAGAGTAAATAATAGAAAAAAAGAAAGATTTCTTTTTATCTAATATCTTATAGATCAACCGAGGCATACTTTCAACATGGACAAAAGGGTTTGCTTGCTCAGGTGCCGTCAACAAGGACCCCGTTTTATTATTACAAGATGCTCTATTAAGAAAACACGTTCCAGTAAAAGTATCCGCACTTGTCAATGACACGGTCGGTACCCTTTTATCCAATGCATACAACAAGCCTGGTACCTTGGCCGGTCTCATCTTGGGTACTGGCTCCAACGGAGCTTATATCGAAAAAATGGAAAAGATCAAAAAATGGAAAGAAGGAAAGACGACGTCAGATGAAATGATTATCAATATGGAATTTGGTGCATTTGATAATGAACGCAAAGTACTTCCTTTAACTCGCTTCGATAACAAGCTGGATCGTCAATCGATTAACCCTCATGCTCAAATTTATGAAAAGATGATTTCTGGTATGTATCTTGGTGAAATCACTCGTAATGTGTTGACAGATATGATCGATCGTGAGCTCTTGCTCAAACGTGGTCCACATCAGTCAGTTGCTTGGGCAAAGGACATCTCTCGTCATTGGTCATTCGAGACAGCATTCATGTCAAATATTGAAGCAGACAACTCCCCCGATTTGTCTCATACAAAAGAAATCTTGGATACCAACTTGAACATGCGTGATGTATCCACGGTAGAAGCTCGAATCATCAAGAAAGTATGCGAATTGGTTGGTAAACGTGCTGCTCGTTTGGCTGCAGTTGCCATTTCGGCTATCGTCAAGCATTGTGGTATTGGTCCTGAAGGTCATGATATCGGTATTGATGGATCCCTCTACGAATTTTACCCTTCCTTTGAATCTAGAATGTATGAAGCTCTCCAGGAAATGATGCCTGAAGTTGAGGATATTCCCAATACCATTCGTCTTGGTCTTGCCAGAGATGGCAGTGGTGTCGGAGCTGCCCTTACTGCTTGTGTAGCTGCTCGTATGGAGGGACAGCGAATGGCAGAGTCACCACAAGTGTAGAAAAAAAAAAAAAAAATAGCATACAGACATATGCATATACATAAATATACATGTACAGGTTTTGACAACATTTATATATGTGTTTTTATTGCTACAACTCAAATACATTACTTGTGGATGTTATGCCATTAAATATACATGTGTTGTTGATGGGAATATATTGATGGGTAATTAACTTGATAGCTTCTTGAGCAACGACACCACCCAACAGAGCTGCTATATTAGCTGCTTCCTTGTTTTCAAATCGTACACTACACTAAAGATGAGACGCTTTCCTTAAGAAATATGTACAACTTACAAGTTTTGGAGTGTTTTATCCATAACTTCACTCTCCATCAACTCTTGTATTTGTTCAAAAGGAATATCTATACTTTCCAAGAATGCTACAGTTTGTTCTTTTAATGCGTCATAATCCTCTACAGAGCCTATTTCTATTTTAGTTTACATTTATCCCTCATTTTTTTGGAGGACTTACTTGGATAACGATGATATATCTTTTGAAATCGATCTGCTGCTTTGAACACTATACAATAATGAATATTCTCTTCATTCTTCATCCATTGAACTATGATGAAAGGGTGTTTATAGATATGAAAAAACGCGCACTTTTTTTATACCTATTTTATCGGCTTGTTTATAATGGGAACTGATCAAACGATACTGAATCACTTTAATATGCCCAGCATTTTTACAAAAGGTCTCAATGACTTCATCTGAAATGACTGTTTCGTCACCATCCAAAATATCATTCACTCTCTTCTTGACAGCGCTCAAATCAGAGAGAGCCTTTTGACGATAAACGCGTTGTAATCCAATATATTTCACTGTATCTGCCTTCATATCAGGTAACTTTCCTGAAAGAGGAAGCTGTCCCTCTCCTTCATTTTCGACAAAATCGCGTACTGCCTTTGCCAGAATCCAGAAATAAGGTGACTTTTTTTTTTTACTTATAAGACAATGCTTGTGTGTTGGCATGTATATACAACTTACATTGGCATCTGCGTTGACACAGGATGGGTCATTGAACGTCTGACGCACTTCTGATGGAATCTGATTATATTAAAAAAGCACATGAGTCATAAATAGAAGGGGATATTTGTTGAAACTTACATGATCTGTTGATGATAGTCTCCATACATGAGAAAGAGCCTCTTGGAAGTTTTCTTCGTCAGCAGTTCTCATACCACTCTTAATCATGTCTACCAACTCCTTTCTTTCCTCATAAGATCGGGGCGCCTGCCCATGTTTAGCTTTATAAGCCTCTACATACTTGAGAATGATGACCACGAACGGAACATGACTATGATCCGTTTGATCCAAAGTGTCCAAATCAAAAGAAGACGCGTACTCGCAGAGTTCACGAAAGGGGCAAGATAATCTAAGGTCCATTGCGTTTTCAGGATGTGACTCGATGATGGTGTGTTCCGGTGCCTGAATACTAAATGTGCCGATAAACCCGTTTGACTTGACGACGATCATGGCCTTATTTTGACATAAAGAAGCGAGTGTCAATACAGCTTCTTCTGGCATATTGACGGTGATGATCATAGTGAATGGTTCAAATACTTTGGGGTCGTTTTGAATTAAATCGAGAGGATCCTATGAGGGGGGAGGGTTATCATTCATTTTCTATCATACTATCTTTGCTTACCTTTTCAATAAATGTGACTTTAGCATCTTCGTTTAGTTCTTGAAGTAACTCTGCTGCTGATTTAGCTTTGGAACAGCCAATACTTTCTGGATCCAGAAAAAAGTTGTTTTGAATATCTTGGCCTGTTACTTTGCTATCGTCAATCACTGTTATATTACCAACACCTAAGTTGAATGGTGAGTATGACTAACCAAAGCGTTCTTTTCCCTTTTTTTACCAGGTAAAATCAGGTTTTTAATGATTTCACAGCCAGTTGAAGTAACGTTTAATAAACAGACATGAGCTTCTTCCAAGGCTTGTTGTCCTGTTGTTGCCCAAAGCCTATGTTTCTAAATATTGAAAAGAAAAAACAAGTTGTTTAGTATCTACCTTAGTTGTCTATCATATTTTTGTGTTTTGAGGTCAATTGGAGGCGACATTATAATGTATATAAACAAGGAAAAGAAAAAGAAAAAAAAGGCTATATAATTTATTCTCTGTGTGTATTATGAAAAGTAAGAAGCGACCTTCTTCCCTCCCTCCCCCTTTATCTCAATTCTTTCTATCTCTGTTTCTCTTGTGTTACTACTTTATGACACCTTCCCCCTCTTCTTCGTATCCTGTAAACACTGTATTAAACAAATCTTAATCATAAACTTATGCTTAAAGATCAACTCTACATACACAAGTCCGACTGCCTGTGTTCAAATACGCGGCTTTGCCTGTTTTATTGCATTTTCTTTCTTTTTTTTAAAAAGCTTATAATAATGGCTTTTCTTTCTGGATTTGTAAAGAGTGGATTATCTTTGTTGGGCAAAGATAACTCAGGATTTGGATACAGCATTGGAGACAAGGTTGAGTTTTATTCAAATCAGTCTATTTGGAATCTTCATCAAGGTACAAAGAAGGCAAGTGATGTTGACACTTTATATTTGGATATATTCTCATCCCCTTCTTTATTAATAGGAGGATGGTTCTGAGGTTTCGATATTCGTATTTGATTGTATAAAGAATAAGGATCGAGTACTATTAGCTAGAAATGCCTTTAAACGAATAAGAACCATGAGGCACCCAGATATGCTACGTTATTTGGATGGCATAGAGGTGAATAGGGAATATTAAAATCGTATTTGAATGCTTATTCTATTGACCAAACAGACGGAACAAAGTATCATGTTTGTCACTGATCCTGTTGAACCATTATCAAACCAGCTTGGCCAAGACCCAGATAAGAATCTGATTATGTGGGGACTATATAAAGTGGCAGTAAGAAGAAATATCTACAGTAGTTAAGAAAAGATATTAAAAGACTTGCTTAGAATACTATCAAGTTCATCAATGACGATTGTGATATGGTTCATGGCAATGTCAGAGTATCTTCAATATTTACAAATAAAGCAGGCGAATGGAAACTAGGTGGATTTGAACTACTTTGCTCAATGAAGGAGGAGAGTCCTATGATTTTGGTATATAAAAAAGCTACTGATAAAAACTAAAGTCTCATCATGATCCCCTTAGACATTTGGCGGGTTAGTTCCAGATGCTCAGAGATATGCAACACCCGAAGTGAAAAAATCAGGCTGGACAGTCATAAAAGAGTAAGAGATCAGTAGGACAGGATAACTGATATAATAATCCCAATCATTTAGCTTACCAACAGGAGCCATCGATTCATACCATTTAGGCTGTCTTATATATGAAGCATACAATCATCGATTTGAAACAACAGATTCATTATTAACCCAAAAGGGCAACCTACCGCCAAGCATTCAGCGAGCTTATACACATCTCCTGAATCCAAATTACAAGTCAAGAGCCACTGCAGATATGTTTTTAGACGAAGGCCTAAGCGCAAAAGGATTCTTTTCAAACGATTTTGTAAAAGTAAACCTATTTTTGGAAAATATCAGCATCAAAGAACAGAGCGAAAAGGAAGGGTTCTTTAAAAAGTTGGATGCTTACATTGATTCATTTCCAAGCCAGTTTTGTAAGTATAAAATACTGCCTGAACTCATGAAAGCATTTGAATTTGGGTCTGGTGGTGCCAAGGCACTAGGCGCGATTGTGAAAGTGGGAGATTATCTGTCAGATGAAGAATATGAATCAATTATTATCGACCCTATCATCAGAATGTTTGCTTCACCAGATCGAGCGATACGTATTAGCTTATTAGAGAATATGCCAAAGTTTATAGAACATATGAACAATAAAATGGTGACAAATCAAGTGTTTCCAAACATTGTAAGCAAATCAACCGAGACTGGGACAGACTGATTGAACTCTTTGTAGGCTACTGGATTTACAGATGTTGTTCCAATTATCCGTGAACAGACCATTAAATCAGTCTTGCTTCTTGTGCCGAAATTAAACGAACGTATAATCAACTATGATCTTTTAAAATATCTTGCAAAACTTCAGATGGATCCTGAACCAGGAATTAGAACAAATACCACCATTTGCCTTGGAAAAATAGCGAGATATCTAAGTGAAAGTGTAAGTGATTCTTATTTGATCTACCAGTCGTTAACTATGGTTTTAGACAAGAAAGAAAGTGTTGATATCAGCATTTACACGAAGTTTAAGAGATAGCTTTTTTCATGCAAGAGTGGCGGCTTTAATGGCTCTTAATGGTAACAACACTGGGTCTTTACAATAAGCAAAAAAAAATTAACTATTCTCTTTAGCAACTGTCGAATTTTATGACGCCCAGGAATGTGCGACAAAGATATTACCCGCCGTATCAACCGCTTTGATTGATAAAGAAAAGTAAAGCCTCTTACTAGTTTATAAGCTTCTCTACTAAATTTGCATCCATAGGCCTGTTCGTGATCAAGCATTTAAGGCACTAAATACCTTTGTAAAGAAAGTTCAGGAATTTGCTGACAATATGGTACTTTCTTGATCACTTAAAGATATATTATTAAGTTTATTTCTTTTATAGCCTGAAACAGCAATTGAGCCTGCTACTGCATCACCCAACTCAGAAGAAGCAAAGGCTCAAGCGACCAGTATGACAGGTGTCTTGGGTGGCGCAACAAAGGGATTGGCTGGCTGGGCTGTATCCTCTATTCAGTCAAGAGTAAGAAGAAGAAAAGTGAACAGTACATATTTATTCATGTCAAAAATAGTTTTCTACGCCAAGTGGTGAAATCGGAAACCCAGTCAACACTGTTGATGCGAGCACTCCTACGACAACAAGCCAGCAGGATATAGCAACGCCTCCACTTCAAAAGAGCGCATCAATTAGATTCGATATTCAAAGCATAGAACCTAATGTGACTGAAGAGACGAATGCATGGGATGATGAAGATACTATTCCATTCGATACTAATTCCGAAGCAACGAATGGCACCTCAGGTAAAAAGATATGATAAAGTATATAATAAGAGCTCTCATCTTTTTTTATTATCTTAGATTTTGCTAGCCCAGTCACTCAAACAGAAACTACCTCACCTTTATCAAATGACTATATCACAACCTCTCCTGTATCAACTTTTGGTGTAAGCAAAGCAGCTCAAGGATCCATGAAGCTGGGTCATAGTAAACCCAAGAAGATAGGTAAAGTCATATTTTTGTGCTGTGTTCACGCATTTACATTATCTCTAACTATTTATCTGTTGTTAAAAGATGATGGTGGACTTGATTCCATGATATCAGCCTTGAAGGATACTAAAGACGAACGAAAGACCGAACTGGAACGTAAAAGAGAAGAAAGAAGACAGGTAAATAACGTATGTGGTATTGAATATGGGCTTGCTAATCAATAATATACAGCGCATGGCTGAATTAAGAGAGAAGAAAAAGGGTGGCATTGGCGCAAAAAGAGTTCAAGGCATAGGATTATAAATAACAATAAACAACACATAATTTGCTCTCATATTATACTTTCTGCAGATCAAGGCACAGATCTTTCTTGATTACTATATTTGGCATGTATTTTAACATCCCGAAAAGGAAAACCCAAAATAACCTCTTTTTGGTTCCTTTGTTTTCTATTGCTTTTTTGGGTATTTTTTAAAAGATTTTCTAAAGCATTGAGGCTTCCTGATATTCCCCTCTTTTTGTTTTCTCAAGATTTCATTGTTTAATTTCATCATGTCTTTACGGATATTGAGAAATGTGGTCTTTGTTTCGCTGTTTATTATGATCATTTTGCATGAAATATCATGCATGATCTTACCAACAAAGACAACATACTTGGCTCATTCAACTACATTATTATCTGAAAAGCCAACTCATTTATCTAAAAGAGATGATATTGAAACGAATCTTGAATTATATCAAAACTGGGCAAGCATATGTAGACAATATAGAAATGGTGGCTATAACGCGATCATTGCCTCAAATACAAATGATAACATTGACATAAACAAGCTGTGGAAAACTATTACTCAAACCGTTAATTGCGGCCCTGGTGGTCCTGTTACTGTTACCACGACTGTAAGCGTGAGTCCAACGTCAGCACCTTCTAGTAGTGGCTCAAGTTCATGTCAGGGGCAATGTTGGTCAGACTATCTATGGCGTAAGTATGAAAAACATATTCAATAGCAAGCATTGTCTCATTCTGTCTTCCAATAGACACCTATGGTGATGGGATTAGTCCTGCTCAGGGATTCGTAGGCACGTTATGTATAGTCGTAGGCTTTTACTTTTTTATACTCGGCTTCCGCTTCTTTCGTCCAACTATGGCTCTTGTAGGATTTATCTTTTTTGGTATGCAATATATATTATATCTACTATATATAACGTGGTATTTTAACCTGTTGTCATTTAGCTACCATGACATGGATTGGCCTTGTTAACAACGAACCTACTGGTGGTTATCCTCTTGCTGACTTGATATATATCTGTGTTAGCGCAGGGCTTGGTGTCCTTGGCGCCTTTCTCTTTGTTTACTTTTACCCTGTTGGCATCTATTGTTTAGCGGGATTAGGAGGATTTTATGTTGCAGTTTATATAATGTCATGGAAAGAAGATCTCGTTATCGTTATTGTAAGTTAAAAAAAGATACTTGGTTATGAGTGTAAAACTGATTCCATGCTGCAGAAAGTTGCTCGTGTATGCTTTATTATAGGTTGCGGTGTACTATCCTGCGTACTACTTTACTTTGCTGAGACATACATGGTATTCATGTATACTGCATTCATTGGCTCATACCTGTTCTTCTTTGGTCTTGATTTTTTTGTACATACTGGCTTTATCAACCCATGGCTGCTCATTTTCGATGGAAACCCCAGTCATCATAATACTTATTTGATGAGTACCTCTGTGCGAGTCATGTTGGCACTTGTCTTATTTATCTTTTTGGTGTCTATCATTTGGCAGTACTATTGGCATGTCATTCGTAATCCTCGAAAGTTTGGCGTGGTTATTGTGGAAGAAGAAGTGAAAAAAGAAGAAAAAAAGGAAGAAAAGCCAGCAGATCCCCCTTCAGAGCCCATCGTCTGTTGTCCTCCTCCTTACTATCCCCCACCCTATTACCCCCAACCTGTCTTTACTCAAAATATTTATACAGCCCATTAATGCTGCATATATATATACCAATCTTTTCCGGACTACAACCATGTGGATTATTTAATACTGACAGATATTGATATTTGTTACTTACCTATATCTGTGAAAAATGTTATTATTCTCAGCGTCCGCTAAAAAGTCCACCCATTTTTTGTGGAAGGCAACATTTTCCACATCTTCCTCGTTGCTGCCATCATGGTTGATCTGATGAAAATGGTAAATTTGTTATTGTTAACGTATATCTTCAATAAACATTTAATCGTACCTTTCGCCTCTTTTTTTCCTTTGTCAGAGGTATCGCTGATATTGATATCCCCTGCCGGCTTATTGCATTTATAAGGAAATTGTTCAAAATAATAATTTTAAATTATGATATTTACGTTGTAGTAATTGCCTTGCACCTAGAAATGTTATATCAAAGTGAGTAAGCATAGTGACACATACTATTATAAATAATTTCAGCTTACGGCAACGTTGTGCATAGAGGATGAGCTGGATGCAATTGGGGCGGGGCTGACAGACTCGAACAACTGTTCAATGTGCTTGCTTATTGTGCTGGTATGTTCTCGGGATTGTGTTGAAAAATCTAGTTGTTACCGTACATAGTTTAGATCATTTGTTTTGTTATTCTTATTACTTTGTTTTATCTGGCAATTTATTATTATCATTGTTTCTTGTGTGTTGAACTTATAAGTTCATTCTTAAACGCTTTGATATGTCATGCATTGAATATATTTTAATAAAGAAGATTCAGAAGGGTACTCATAACGGCATCCTCAACAAACACTGTCCCTCAAATATTGTCTCTCACACAGTGGATCAAACCGTGCCTTTTAATTTCTCCCTATCATTATCAATATAGATAACTTAATATAATTGACAATATTATATTCATTTATTACTTTATTTAAACTTATTATAAAAACTTTAAACACATCAAGGTCATTAAGCTAAAACAAGGAATTGCAATATATATTGTAATTTTTCTTAGGAGATGTAGAGGCTGTTGTTAATATGGAGAGTTTTCTTGAGATTTTTATAAGTTTAAGTGCTTGAAGTGACCACCAGATCTTTTAAAGTTGATCAAACTGAAAAGTATAAAGTAAAGTAAAAGATAAAAAGAAGAGAAGAAAAGATCAGGAAACTTTAAGACAAAAGTTTGATCCTGTTTATAAAGAAGAAAAGGGAAGTTGGTTGATTGATTATCTTGGTAATAATTCAATGATCTCTATTTTCAACAAAAAGGTTTCATCCTTTTATATTATTCATAATGTTACTGGGTGTTAGTAAGGGAAAAAGTGTTAGTAGTAAGGTTAAAAATAAGTTTTGTAAGTAGGATTTGTCGTTATAGTGACCACCAGATCTTTATATAAGATCAATATAGAGCAATATAATGCTAAGACTTGAGGGATAAAGTAAAAAGATAAAATAAAGAAGTTATATAAGCAAAATGTTGCTTAAGATATAAGAAAAGTTATTGTGATCAGAAGATTAAGTCTTAAGATGTTGTTTATTTCAAGAATGATGTGGGGATATTTATACTATTTGGATAAGTAAATATGCAATATAAAATAAATGATAAATGATAAATAATAAATGATAAAATAATAAATGATAAATGATAAATTCATAAATCATAAATCATAAAAACTTGCATAAGACATGCAGAGTACAAGATACCAAAAAGGGTATCAATATCACTTGATATAGTGTAATTTTGTTGAATTGGTTCGCTACATTACAATATTTGCCACCAATGCATATGTCAAAAGAGAGAGCTCTGTGGTTCAAATTAAACTCCAACAGAAGGAATCCAAAAAGAAATGTGTGAGGCTACCAGGGGTCGAACCTGGAATCTCCTGATTCGTAGTCAGACGCCTTATCCATTGGGCCATAGCCCCTCACTTATTTTTATTGATTGAAAATATTAATTTATTTATAAATTTTAATCACGTGTATGTTATATGATTGGTTGGAAATAGTTTTCTCCATGTCATGTGACATTTGTTAATTTCAGAACAAGTTGTAAGGCATGATGAACTTTTAACTATTCAAAATTGTTTTTGAATGAAAATCATATTGCTACATATTGTTAAAGTTACCTTCTCTGAATAACTATTCAGGGACTTAGTATGGTATATAAAGCGTTGCTCAGACAATAAGCCATAAACATTCATCTGAAGGAGCTTACAAGTCATTTTGATTGCCAAAGCTTGTAAAGTTTCAATCATTAAGGATTATTAAAAATACTTTCTCTCTTCTTTTTTCAATAAAAGAAAAGTAGAGACCTACTACTTTTACAACGGGAACAACACAAACATCGCAAAGTCAACAGAAAATATGATTTTGAATTATTTCCATGTTTCTTAAAAAAAGAATCACAGTAATATGAAACATTGTGTATGGATGGTTTTTAACATATATGTAACTGCAAAGCTGTTGATACTTTTTTAGTTTATTTTCATGTTGTATTAAAAGAATATATAAATATCCACTGGGCCATATTGTACGTAATGAAAGAGATGTAGGGATTGAACATACAGTTTTTAATAATGGCGTAAATGAGGGGGTATTCCCATGTGGGTGTTGCCATAATGGTGCACGATTTCTTCATCAGAAGAAGCAATCTCACCTTCTTCCATTTCGTCGTCTTCATCATTTACCGTATTAGAGGTGCTGGTGGTGGTTGACGATGAAGCATCCATATGCGTAGACGGTCTAGAGAGTGTCATGTTTGTGTAGTATCTGTTATTGTTATATGAAGGTAATGAGTATTGATTGTATCTGTACGCCTGTTGTTGAGATTTTAAAGGTTTAGTAAGAGGACGTGATTGTTGTGGTGGTTGATCATAGCGTGGTCGTTTTGTTGCCACATATTGTTCCGTATCCTCAGTATCTTCTCCTTCTTCCTCTTCTTCTTCTTCATCTGAATCAGTTTCTACATCACTCAAAGGCTTTCTTCCTGCCAAAAATGCGGCTCGTGCTGCTGCCATTTCTGGAGTTTCTTGCATGTAGCTGGGATTCATATAAATAGATGGTGATGGATGACTTGATGAAGCAGCGGCTGCAGGAGTTACTGCATCGTTCATCGCCGCTGCAGGTGCGTTACTGCTAGTTGTGCTAGGAATCGCGCTTTCCTCAGGAGATTTCCGCTTTCGATTACGTGATGCTGCTGGTCTCTTTGGTGGAGGTCTTGGTCTAAGAATAAGCTCACAAAGTGCCTCAATACGTCTTGCGATTACTAAATCCTTTGGCCAAGTAATGCGTGTCAATATCTCTGCAGTTGTCTCTGGGTTCGATTCCGCTGCGTCTTTGTTTTCATTATATTGCTGCACAATCTTATGAAATGGTAATTCAGGGTCGCTAATCATGAGATCATGTCGTCCGATACCATGCTTACAGATACCCTGTAATAATGCTTTATCATGTAAGGGCACCTCCCACCATCTAGCTTTGTATTAATAAAAGTAAATTTAAGAATAAGGGGCTACTTACGTTGGCAGGCCTGAAGTCTTTCTTGCCCTTAGCAAAGCTTCATCCAAGTCAGGAGCTACAATAACATGCTCACGAATTCGCTTCATTTGATCAACACGTTTTAAGGCTCTTCTTGCTTTATCATAAGGAATGGTTTCAACCAGCTGATCTGTTTCCTCTGCACCTGTAGTTGCAGGCTCTTCACTTGACTCTCGACTTTGCTGTTCATCATCTTCTGTTGACGAAGGCTTTTGTTGTCTTTTCATAATCTCCTTGCACGCACTAATGAACTTGTAATAATACACATCTAACGCAGCATCCGTCTTTTTGTCTAATCCAGATAATTCTCTAAATCGATCCCAGCGAATATTAGGATCGCCATGAACTGTTTCAACACCAAAGGATAGAATGGTTCGTAAAAAGTCACTTCTGCTCTTCTTTTGCCATCGATTGGATGAATCGCCTCGTTGACGAGTTGATCGGCCATTCCCAGCAGTGGGGCCGCCTCTGCGCTTCTTGTTCTCAACACCTTGCTCTCGTAAAAAGGCTGCAATGATACGACGAAGACGCATACCAATGTCTGCTTTGGAGGGCCACACATAGACAGTGGCATCTTCTGAGCTGATGTCAGATACATCATCCTGCTGTTGTTTCTCGGCTCCTGCGTCATCATCATCTTCTTGAAGCGTTCCAGCTTTACTGTCATCGTATCTTTTTCCATAAAAGCAAAACTCCTTGTCTTTACGCATTGTTAGATACTGTTGATAACCATGTTTACATATGCCTAATAGTAGATCACGGTCTTCTGCTTCTCCCCACCAGTCACAAGGCAAAGATCCGCTCACTTTTGGAATCGGTAGCTGTTTAGCCTCTTCCCAACCCTTTGGTACAATCCTGTCCCGAACCATGTGAAGCATTTGGATTCTTAGCAAGAAGTTACGACCCTTTCTTTCAATATGTTCAATGTATTCAGGAGGTGCCTGAATCAAGAACGACCTAAATTCAGCAATCTGCTTCTTGGTAGCGCCTTTATAAGGAACCGTATGATCACCGCGTATTTCATCCTCTGCATCATTTTCCAAAATCATTTCGATATCCTCAACCAACTTTTTATCTTCTTCACTGTTGCCTTCAATTTGAGGTAGCACCTTGCGCATCAATGAACGCGTAGCAGCCTTCAGATCTTTTTCAGAGCGACGAGGAAAATGAGCCTGCATCTGCTTCCATGGTCCATAGCCATAGATCATCAACTTGCGTTCGTACTTTGTCTTTTCAGATAGCGTCCAAGGGCGAATAGTATCACGTTTTCTTGATTTTTCACTCTCATCTTCATACGCGTCAGAGTCATCAGCATTGTCATTATCCGAGTAGGCATCATCCTGTCGTGCACCGAATCGTTGTACTTGTCTACGCTTTCGTGGTTCGTAGACAATTAAATCATTTTCATCTTGAACCTCTGTCACGTCCAGATTAGCCTTGGCAGCCCACTTCTCCCAAAAGTCAGGGTCGTCCAGTTCAACATCTTGGCCTTCGGCAGATGAAGAAAAGGTTGCTTTCGAAAAAATGGATCCCTTCTCATTACCTTCGTGGCGAATCACCGTCGTGCGTCTCTCGAGGATTTGATCAATATCCTCTTCACAGAATTGTGCACTTTCTTCATCATCCATCACTGCACCATAGGCACCCTTCTTTAACAAATCTTCAATTTCTTTTTTGCTAAGTTCGTTCTTGGATACAGAAGAAGTGGCAGCGACTTCTTCATCCTTGGAGGAATTCATTCTTTGCATGACAGCCTTATCTAATCCAAGCTTCATGCCTGCGCGGTCAAACATATCTTTCTCATAGGTGTTTCTACAGATCAGGCGGTATACTTGGACAGGCTTTGTTTGGCCAATACGATGACAGCGTGCTTGTGCTTGTAAGTCGTTTTGAGGATTCCAGTCACTGTCAAATATGATACAAGTGTCTGCAGCCTATGGAAAAGAGTTGATATTAGGTCATTTTTTTTTTTTGGAAGGTTCTTTAACTTACCGTCAAGTTAATACCAACACCACCAGCTCTTGTACATAACAAGAATACGAAAGATTCGGTAATAGGCAAAGTTGAGAATCTATCAATAGAAGCTTGTCTTTGTTCACTTGGAATACTTCCATCAATGCGTTCATGAGGATACTGTCTTCCTCTGAGGTAATCAGATAAAATGTCTAAGCAGCTATGACAGAAGAAAAATGTCAGCTTTACCATTAAAATCATAATTTCCTTACCTTGTGAATTGAGAGAAAATCAACACTTTGTGATTTCCCTCAAACAATTTACGTAATAGCTTATCAATCAACACCAGTTTTCCCGAAGATTGGACCAAGCAATTAAATTGATCAAAAGGAGTCACTGCACCAGAATCTTTTATGATGACTTCTTCAGCGCCTTCTAATAAATAAGGATGGATACAGCACTTTCGAAGTTGCATCATGATGTTTCGTAGTTGTGGCATTTCCTTATTAGCTACAAAACAATAAGTCTACATCTATTTCAAAACATGCCTGTGCGTCCTTACATTTTGTTCCTTTCTTTAAGAAACTAAAGTTCTTTTCCAATATAGCGCGATACCATTTCTTTTGAGGGTTTGTCAATTCAACTTCAATCACCGTTTCTTCTTTTACGGGAATTGTCTTTTCAACGTCTTCCTTGAAACGTCTGAGCATAATTGGCTTTAACAGTGCCTGGAGCTTTTCGACTTCAGCAGCGGTCTGTAGTTTACCATACTCTGCAAAGAAAGCGCGTTCGTCATTGAATATTTCTGGCTGCATAAAGTTGAGCAAACTGTAGAGTTCATCCAGATTGTTTTGAAGTGGCGTGCCTGTCAGCAGTATTTTATGTTCAATATAAAACGTCTTTAGGACTTCTCCTACTTTTGATTGCTTGTTCTTTAATCTGTGAGCTTCGTCAAACACAGCACATTTCCACGGAATGTCTTTGAGATGAGCAGCGCCTGCAGATGCCTATCAAATGCTGTTTTAATTATGTTGTATGGATGATTAAATAGACATACCATCTCATAAGTTGTAATAAGAACATCAAACTTGTATCTATCGGGTATAGGTTTGCTTTGGATGTCCTTGAAATAGAATTCGGTCTCCACCAACAGGTTTCGAGATAGGGTATTCCCGCGATAATCAATGACATTTAAGTCAGTCCATGCCTTAAACGCCCTTTCCCAGTGAGGCACAGCTAAAAGAAATGTGTTAATTTTTCCCTTTCTTAGGGCTTGATTTCATAACTTACTTGATAAAGGCGCAATGATCAAGAATGGGCCTCTCACATTCAACTGATAATAAAGATCATTCAAGAAAGCAACTGATTGAACCGTTTTGCCGAGACCCATTTCATCTGCCAGTATGCAAGAACGGTAGTTGTAGTAGCAGAATCTCAACCAATTCAAGCCTTCTAATTGATATGGACGCAGTTCATTGCCAAACTTGTATTTTATGCTTGTTTCGTATTTTACAAATTGAGTATAATCAGGACGTCTAGGTGGATTAGATGCTTTTTCTGGAGGTATCACTCGATTGCGTTGATATTCATATATTTTGTTTTCATCCATCTTTATTTTGTAAGTCTTTAGTTATTCTTTATTTTTCATTTTACCTTTTGTACATCGTCTTCACTTTCCCATGTCGATGCATCATAAAACAATCCTTTCCATTTGACAAGATAATAGATCTTGGGTTCACCCGTGACGGCATCTCTCAATTCACCCTCATCAATAATACGATCAATCTTTAGATGCTCCGAAAAATCTTCCCCCCTTTGTCCATCTTGGTGCCACTTTGTCAAAAACTTCTTTACTCGATGTTTACCCAAATGCTCTCTTTCGATCTTTTCTTTGGGGACCCATTCTGCATGATGATAACTAGAAAACTATAGGTTTTTTTTTAATAATGCATATAATCATCCCCCCTGAATGCATACCTTATATTTCACCAATAGTTCAGGCTGGTGCGTAGTTTCATTCATTCTGTAGTCCAAAATCTTTTCAAACGTCCTTGTTCCCATTGGAATCATCACTGTAGGGGTTTCTGTGGCTTGTTTATTGGCCGATTTAGTCGATGGTGAATCGTAATCACTATCTTCGTCTTCTTCGTCATCTTGCTGCATGATTTCTTCCATATCTTCGTCTTCTGAATCTTCTTCATACTTGATCGATTTCTTTTTTCTATGGCTTGCTCTTTTAGAGGAAGAAGAACTGGCAGTAGTAGTAGTAGTCATGGGCGCTGCTGGTTGTTGTAAAAACATGATTTGTTGTTGTTGTTGTTGTTGACGATAATATTGCTGTTGTTGCTGTTGTTGTTGTTGATGCTTTTGTTGAAGTAATAACAGTTCCTGTTGCTTTCTTTGTTCTATCAAATACTGTCGATAGTATGGATCCATTCTTTGATTGTATTGTTGCTGTCCTTGAATTGAATATGCCGTAGCAGCAGGATTAGTATTCAACAAATCAATGAATCCTCCTTGTTGAGACATAAAATGAGTTGGATATTGTGGGCTGTTATCAAAATATCCATTGTCTGTACCAAGTTGTGTATTAATGTATAATGACGCAGCGATATCGTTACTATTATTATAATTTCCACTACTGGTGTTATTGTTATTGCTCAAGAAGCTGTTGAGCAATTCTTCTTGTTGAAAGTAAGAATCTTGTTGTCGCTGTGTCATCAAGAGAGCAATCTGACTTTATGAATGTGCGTACTTAAGATGATGTCTTTCTCTTTTTTTTTTTTTCTTCTTTTATTTATAAACGCACGCAGACACAAACGCACACACACAGGGGAGAAAGAAAAAAAAAAAGAAAGAAGGAAAGAAAAAAGAAAATAAAAAAAAGGAACAAAAAATAAAACAAAAAAATCACTTTTTTTATATATATATAAAATACATTTTGTACGTGTGTGTGAGAGAGAGAGACGAGACAGTGAGTGAGTGGGTGTGTGAGTGGGTGTGTGTTTATGTATTTGAAATGGGTGTAAATTAAGCTTCGAGGTCACTGAATTTGGTTTCAATTTCCTTATAAAGAGCGGTATACTTTTCAACCAAGACGCTTTCACCTTCTGCAGGGTCTTCAAACTTCATTGAGGATAACTTGTACAAGATATCACCCATGGAGTCACGAATTTTGGCCCAAGTGATTTGGTTGTTTGAAGCTTCAACTGCATGAGTAGCACGTTCATAAAAGCCAATCATGTTACGAAGCATCCAAGTCGTCTTGAAGAAGGGACAATAACGATCATAGTTACTATAACCGTTTTGCTGAAGGAAGTCATCCTTGATGATCTGAGCAATTTCCAACGTAATCTTGTCGGTTTCATTAAGACCAGACTTGCCAACCAATTGTACAATTTCAGAGAGATTTTCTTCCATTTGAAGAATTTCCTTACACTTGTCACGAAGACTGATGTATTCAGGGTCATGCTTTTCATAATAAGGTTCCAAGACCTTAATGTACTTGGAATAAGACAAGTTCCAGTTGACAGATGGGAAGTGCTTACGTTGAGCCAATTTTTTATCAAGACCCCAAAAGACTTGGACAATACCAAGAGTGGAGGCTGTGACAGGATCAGAAAAGTCACCACCAGGAGGAGAAACAGCACCGACAACGGTGACACTACCCTCACGAGAAGGATTACCAAGACAAGTGGCACGACCGGCACGTTCATAAAAGGAGGCAAGACGAGCACCAAGGTAAGCAGGGTAACCGGAATCGGCAGGCATTTCTGCTAAACGACCAGAAATTTCACGAAGAGCTTCGGCCCAACGAGAGGTAGAATCAGCCATCATGGCAACATTCTTACCCATGTCACGGAAGTATTCAGAAAGTGTAATACCGGTATAAATGGAAGCTTCACGAGCAGCGACAGGCATGTTGGAGGTATTGGCAACCAAGGTGGTACGCTTCATGATAGATTCTTTACGGCCTTCCACTTCGATGGAAAGTTCAGGGAAATCCATGAGTACTTCAGCCATTTCATTACCTCTTTCACCACTATACAAAGAATTAGACAGGTCATTTGTGTATATATGTATTATTTACCATCCAACGTAGATGATAATGTCTGAATTGGAGTATTTAGACAGAGATTGAGAAATGACAGTCTTGCCACAGCCAAAGGCACCAGGAATGGCAGTTGTACCGCCTTGGACACATGGGAATAAGGCATCCAAAACACGTTGACCGGTTAACAAGGGATGGTTGGCCGTTAACTTTTCAGCAACAGGACGAGGTGAACGGACAGGCCAGAGTTGTCTCATGGTATGCTTTGTGGTCTCTCCTTCAAATTCAGTTTCAAGAACGACATCGTCTACAGTGTATTGTCCCTTGGGAGCAATATAAGTGATCGTACCGCGAGATTTAGGAGGCAACATGATGTTGTGAATAGAGACAAGAGAGTTTTCATAGACTCTACCATAGATATCACCACCTGTAATATGGTCACCGACCTATATATTTTTTAGTCATGTAAACAGTCTCTTTCTTATTTTGCATACTTGAAAGTTAAGAGGTTCAAAGTCCCAACCAAAGGATTTATCAAGGGCAGGAGTAGAGATACCACGGGGAATATAAATACTTTGGGAAACTTCATGAATAGCCTTTTAATAAAGAGAGAGGTAAGCATTTACATATTTGTTTACTATTATTATTGTTTTACCTTGAGCGGTCGCTGAATACCATCATAAATGTTTGACATAAGGCCTATGGGATGATCATCAGTATATATACTAAATAGATGCAATAAAGTACGTTACCAGGACCGAGTTCGACAGATAAAGGCTTACCGGATCTCAAGACGGGATCACCTACGGTCAAACCACCTTTTTTGGAAATGTGTTAGTTTATATTCTGAAACACCATTATTTCTCTTACCAGTTTCTTCGTAAACTTGAATCGTTGCTTTATCTCCATCAATACGGATGACTTCACCAACCAGTTCAGTGTGTCCGACACGAACCTATGAAAAAGATAAGAAAGAGAGAAAGAAATGGAAGAGAGGACATTACCAATTCATACATGGCTGAACCATGCATATTCTCCGCAACAACAACTGTTACAAGTTTAGAGATGAGCTCATTTGTAATATAACAATTTTACCTGGTCCAGAAACAGAAAAGATGGAACCAAAGTCTGATTCGCGTTCGTGGTCTCTAATTCTGGGCAAGTCTCTTTCTGCGTTTTCAAGTGCTCCAGCCTACATATGCGAGGTTAATACGTTGACAGTAACAAGAGCAAGAGATGTCAATACCATTTGCTATTATGTATAAAAAAAATATATATAAAAAAAGGAGTAAGAAAACTGTTTCGTCTGTCCTTTTTTTTTTTTTTATCAAAGTGGGCTTTTCTCATCAAGCGGAGGATGTGACGAATTGAAAGGCAGCATCGGTACGTCACCGGTTTCACAACTATGTATGTGTAAAGAACAAACTGTACTGCGTAAAGTAAAAGAAAAAGTAAAAGAATGAACATGTAAAAAATTACATCCTCTCCCTTCTTTTTTTCTTTTTGTTGGTTATCTAGCAACTCTTATACAATCAAGATGTGTATAATAGATGAAGCATATATAGTCATATAACTCAGATAATGCAATACTATACATGATATTTACCATTCAAAACAAACCTTTCATTATGCACACTCTCTCCCCTTCTTCCCCTCTCTTTCTCTCTCTCCTTTATTTGTAATGATGACAGTTTCCATAAATAGTCACGTGTGCAATGCGTTGATTGGAGTATCCAACAATAACCAAACAGCATTTTTTATTTCTTCTTTTTTCTTTTTTCTCCCTTTATATTTTTCTTAAACATGTCTTCTGCTGCAAGTATTCTTAGACGTCAATTCAAAGGTTTTTAGATTATATTAGCTATATAACAACATTTATTCATTATTCTTTCTGTAAAGAATTAACAAGGAATCCAGTTCCCGGATTTGTTGTAGATCTTAAAGATGACAATATATTTATTTGGTAAATCAATATTCTACATTAACTATAGCTAATCTATTTATTTAGGGATGTCGCACTTATTGGTACACCAAAGACAATTTATGAAGGAGGATATTTTAAAGTAATACTAAAGCATATTTCAATAACCTTTTCTAATGTTGTAATCTAGGCTACGATGACCTTTCCAGAAGACTATCCTTTTAACCCACCTACTTTTCGCTTTAACAATGAATTCTATCACCCTAATGGTAAGCAAATAAAGATTGATTAAAACATATTATTCATCATGTCCATAGTCTATCCTGACGGAAGGCTCTGTATTTCTATACTTCATCCTGCGGGCAATGATCCGATTAGTGGAGAAGCACCAGAAGTAAGAAAGAAAAAAAAAAAAGAAATCTATATTTTACTAAATTAAAAATTCCTTTCTTTTCCTTGTTCTCTCTCTCCTTTTTGTAGGAACGATGGAATCCTACTCAGGTAAATATAATACATACACACACAAACAAAAAAAAAAAAAGAGAGAGAAATGGCGTAGATAAATTTGATCATATATACTTATTCATTATCCTTAGTCTGTAGAAAGTAATAATACCTTACCATAAAAAAAAAAAGAAAAAAAAAAGATATATATCCTAAATCATATATAGGTGTACTTGTATCTATCATTTCCTTACTTGCAGATCCAAATTGCTCAAGTCCAGCTAATGTAGATGCAGGCGTAAGTAGGATCCCCCTATTGTGTGTGTATTGTTCTCATCTTGTCATAGGTTGACTATAGAAAGAACCGTGAACTGTTTGAGAGTATTGTCAAAAGTACGTCTATTTTTGTATTTTATAGAATGGCATTAACAGCGATATAGAACAAGTAGAAGCATCCAAGAAAGATATTCCCAAAGGGTTCAAAATGCCTGAATCAGAAAAAGACTTTATGCCCACAGCGCCACCAGAGATAGAAGAAGATGACAATTTGTAAGATAATCTTGGTGCGTTTATCATTTACATTTAACATGATTTATTATAGCTGGTATGAATCAGGAGATGAAAGTGACTTTGGTGTAGATGACTATGATGAAGAAGAAGACGACTAGATCACATCACTTTTAAATTGTGTAATAAAGACATACAGGTTTTTAAAAGATAATGCTGTGCTGAGATTTAAATCACTATTTTATATGTTCCTGAAACTTTTCTTGTTTCCCTTTTTCCCTTTTTTTTCCACATAAAAACAATGGACTCTATTTCTCGTACAGCCACTTTGACATGGAACCCAAAGCCACATCTTTTGCTAGCAACAAGTGACCAAGATTATCTAGAGATTTTTAAACTTGATTCTGTTCATTTCAAACCAAGTCGTTTATGCAAAACAGCGACACACTTTAAGTATAAAAATAATATAGTATAAAATCTTGCACACAGACTAAATGAAATAAAGGATCAATACACTCAGTTGGGGAAATCATCATAATCAAGCAGATGGTATTATTGCTGCTGGAACAGACCAAGGACACTTGGAGCTTTGGAGTCCGTTTGCTTTGATAAACAATAAAAGGTAATACAACAGCAATAATAACTTTAGCTAATACATATAAAAAGCACTCAAGAGTCACTTATAATGAGAGACACGACGACACATACGACCGCAGTAAATGCTCTTGACTTCAATCCCTCTCAGCCCAATTTACTAGCTTCAGCTGGAAATCAAAGTGAGGTAACGTATGCGTGTGCGCATGTCATTTGTCTCTTATTTTTTCATGGCTCTAGCGTATGTGTGATAGGTTTATATCTGGGACCTTTATCATCCTCACTCATCTTATAAACCTGGTCCTCGATCATCTAAAATGGACCATATTCGTGCCATAGCATGGAATGGACAAGTACAGCATATCCTATCCACCGCCTCAACAAACGGGTATACCGTAGTCTGGGATATACGAAATAAGAAAGAAATCATGGCCCTACCACAGCACCCAGCTGTCATCTCATCTATTGCGTGGCACCCTGATATTGTAAAGCGTGTGATCATTATACGGACTTTTTGTAACCCTTTTTTTTTTTCTGTAGGCGACACAGATCGTTACTGCTGCTCATGATGGGACTATTTCACTATGGGATCTTCGACATGCACATGCTCCAGAAAAAGTAATGAAAAGTCAGGACAGCGTATTTGACCTGAGTTGGTGTAAGCAAGATTCAAATTTGCTATTATCAGGTGGAAAAGAAATTCTCTGCTGGAATCCAAACTTGGGAGAACTTTATGGAAAACTGGTCGAAAGTGAATATTCGCTTCAAGTAGCCTGGTGTCCCTATCATCCTAGCATTATCGCTTCATCATCACTTGCTGAATCGGTAAATTTGAACGATTATTAAAAAAACTGTGTGTGAGCTAAATGTACTGCCAAATGTAGGTTGATACCCATCCCATTCAATCACTCAAACTAAGATCACCTCCAAGATGGCTACGCCGAACCACTACAGCCTCCTTTGGACATAATGGAAAGGTAGCAGTCGTACTGAAGCATAAAGTATTAGTGACTACAGTCGAAATAGATCCTGATATCATTAAGCGCTCTGAACAACTGGAATCGGCCACAAGCGATCTTGGCAGTGTAGATACGTTTATCAAAGACCGTATTCGAGAAAGCTGCGATAAAGAAGACTGGACGATACTAAAGATACTCTTTGCAGACGACGCACGAGAGCAACTCATACGGCATTTGGGGTTTAAAAGGGATCAAGTGATCATGTCACATCAAGCACCTTCACCGCATTCCTTTTTTGGCAAAATGGTCAACCCTCTTCCGATACGCTTCCTCTCTTCTCCTTTAACGGATCGCTCGATTGCTGAATATGTAGGTCTTGGCGATTTTGAGTCGGCGGTAGATGTGTGCCTGGCATCAGAACGATTCTCAGACGCACTGGTCATCGCAGCATGTCATAGTCCTGAACTATTCAGTCGAGTCCAAAAGACGTTTATCGAGCGATATGCGCACGAACATACCTACCTTCATCTCCTCGGAAACATTGTGAACCGAGACCTAGATTCTGTCGTTATCACTGCGGCCCTGGATGAATGGAAGTTTATCTTGGCCACTCTCTGTACCTTTGCCCAGTCTGGTGATCTGGCTCGACTTTGTGAGTTATTGGGTGACCGTCTGATGAAAGCTCAGAAAGAAAAGCAGGCATTAACCTGCTACATGGCTGCAGGCCATTTGGCAAAGACATTCAATATTTGGATTGCTCGATTAGAAGAAAAGGAGAAATGTCAAGAGGAATATACTATTCGATTGCAGGAATTGGTTGAAAAGTTGACCATCTTTCGTAAGGCAATCCATTACCAAGAATCGACATCGATAACCTCTCAGGGGACGTATGAGTTGGCTAGACTGTATGATACATATTGCGATTATGCTCAGCTTATGGCAGCGCAGGGGAAGTTGGACATTGCATTAAAGTACATCAGTCTAGTCCCTGAAGGGTATAACAAACGGGTATCTCTTGTTCCTAATATGCAACAAGAGCATCGTGATGTAACGTCAACAGATCATTCAGCAGCATCTACTGCAGTAGTACCAGAAACAGTGCATCCTTCACCTTTAGCACCACCTACAAGTGCAAGTTACCATACAGCTCCACAACAGTGGCGTCCATAGAATATATAAAAGAGAGGGGCTAGTTACGGTGTATTTCAACGGAGACTATTTTTCTTCCATACAATAAAAAAAATACCTTGTGTGCATTCTATAAGCTTTAAAGAGACCTGTTTGTTCAGACTCGCATTTTTAAAAAGGCATTGCCCCTTTTCATCAAAAAGAACATATATTCCATCAGCCAAATTTTAAGGTACATATACCACTGACAGCAAATATGGTAGCATGACATAAAGCTAACGCAAACCCCTCTATTTACTTGCAATGCAGTTCTAGTAGATATTATGCAGCCCTTGTCTGCAAATAAGCCCTGTTACTTTAGTTCTCCGAAAAAGCATAAACTTGGGACTAAATGAAGGAGGGATAAAAAGGCAAATATGATTATACGCGCACGCACGGCTTCAGGAACCATAAAGATAATCTACCATAGATGATGCCATATTTCCCCCCTTGGGGGGATATATGACCACATATGCTCAGCTTTTATAATTGCGCAGGAAAAGATGAAATTGCGCAAAAATACATCAGTTCCTGAAAAAGATGCATCCAATGTAGAACAGTGATGTAATACCAACAGAAATAGTCAATACAGCAATAGTACACATGTGTCTTTCTCTTGTGTTCGTTGTCCTGTTCGTTCTAGACAATGATGGGAATTTTCATCTCAAGATGTAACACAAAATATATTCCATCTCATTACACCTTCTCCTTGGTTCACTGTGACACAAATACTAATGAAGGTGATACTGATAATAAACCTACAGACAAGAACTAACCCTATCTGTAGAAAAATGGATGATGCTTGTTTGGATGACGTTAACTTATGTTGGCAAAAAGATATAGTGTGAAGAAATGAGTAAGATTGGCATATAGGCATAATCCATCATGCCGATCTTTTTTTTTTACAGTGATAAGAATGATGTGTAACATTGTCAATCAAAAAAATTCTGTTGACGCTGGGTTAAAAATACATTGACGTTGATCTTGTCAAGATGGACTCTATTTGATTCGTATTTGAGGTACACTTTAGGACACTTGCCATAGGAAGAATGCCCTGAAGAGATACAAAAGCTGTTATGACTTGCAAAATAAGGTTCTCTTGTATAAATCCATGGATGAATGCAAAAACATTTGAAAAATACAAGAGACTCTTTGTGAAGGGGGGTATTGTCATTAATGGCTGCGAACCTAAATCAGAATGCTTTTTCATCACTGGCGCTTTTTTTTGGCCCTTGATCATCCCCTTCGTTGGTACTATTCCTGGAGATTGAGACAATATCAGTGGTCTTGCGACTACAATGAAAATTCTGCATAAAAAGTAAAAGTTTGATATTGTAATGATGCTTATAAATACTCATAAAGGTATTAGAATCATCTAGTAACCCAATGTCTCATTGTTGATGTCTAACAATATAAACTTGACTAGTCTAAAACCGTACTCTTAAAGCTAAACTATAAATGATTTTCTATAACAAACAAACAGTCGTCATCTTGTATGAATTTGTGATAAAGAACAGAAAGAAATGATTGATAATGGGTCAATGTAAATTTATTTTTTTAGTACAACCTAGATTCTTTATTGTACAACAAGATAAAAGGTTAAAAAAAATGATCTTCAAAGTTAAAGCATATAAAAAAGAAACAAAACTGTCTTTGGTTCTAATAAAAAGAGAACATTTTCTCATTTGTTCCTTTTTGTGTATTTCAAACTAAATTTAAACTTTTTTTTAATTCTAAACTCACCATTCTAGCCTCTTTCTTTCCTTTTCTCTCTCTTTTCTTTCTTTTTGTATATAGACCTCATCTTCCCTTCACTTATATTACTCAGCCATAATGCCAAGAATGAGTTACAAATCAGGCACACAAGATGTGGTAGTCGATCAACTTAAAGTACTTGAACCCTCATCGTCAAGAACTTCATTATTCAAGCCAATCAAGAAATCTACAAAGAGTCTCCACCGTAGAAGACATACAATAGATGCTTGGAATCATTTGGATGAACCATTGATTCCATGTCGAAGACTATCCTCATCTGAATTAAAAAAAAAAGTAGTACAGCCACCTCATAAAAGAATATTAGTCACTGGTGGAGCAGGATATATTGGAAGCCACACTTGTCTAGAACTATTAAATGCTGGATATGATATCGTTGTCATGGATAATATGATAAACTCAAACAAAGGTAATAGAGAGAGAGAGAAAGATTTTTTTTTTGTGTATATATGCTCATAGCATCCAATAGAAGCATTATACCGAGTAGAAAGACTAGCTGGTAGACCGATTGTGTTTATGAAGGGAGATGTCACACATGAATCAGACTTGGAGCAAGTATTTCAACATTATCAGTTCTGGGCAGTCATTCATTTTGCTGCTATCAAGGTAAAGAAAGAAAGAAAAGTGTGTAACAAGATAATCACACATATATATAGGCTGTGGGTGAATCAACTCGCATTCCATTAGAATACTATCATAACAATCTTACAGGGACATTAAACCTGCTAAGAGTCATGAAACGATATAATATCAAAAACATCGTGTTTTCATCAAGTGCCACAGTCTATGGTGAATCAGAAGTGATGCCTGTGAATGAATCATGTCCATTAGGACCAGTGACGAACCCATATGGAAAAACGAAATTATTTGCCGAAGAAATATTACGAGACTTGTATGAGTCTGATCCAGAGTGGAATGTTATCTTGTTAAGGCAAGTATAGTAGATCATATACATATACGGCAAACAATCTCACCCTATTTTGATAGATACTTTAACCCAGTGGGAGCACATATGTCTGGAATGATTGGAGAGCATCCACAAGGTGTACCCAATAATTTATTACCATATGTAGTCAAGGTGCTACAAGGTCATTTACCCTTTGTCCATATTTATGGAAACGATTACGATACAGTGGATGGCACAGGAGTAAGAGACTATATTCATGTCTGTGACTTGGCTACAGGACATGTTGCTGCATTAAAAAAGCTAGAAGAGAAGCCTGGTTGTAAAGCATATAATCTCGGGACAGGTGCTGGTTACTCTGTCTTGGAAATAATTCACGCTATGGAACGAGCAACACATAAAAAGATTCCGTACAAGGTAATTTAAAACATGTTGTACTTGCCCTTTTTTATCTAATCAACATCTTTATGTGTGTGTGTGTGAAGATCGAAAGTAGAAGACCCGGTGACGTTGCTATCTGTACAGCAGACGCTTCATTGGCAAATAAAGAACTTGGCTGGCATCCTCTATATACAATGGATGATATGTGTCAAGACATCTGGAGATGGACTCAGCGAAATCCTAATGGTTATGATGGTGAATTATTATAAAACCGAGATTATTTCTATTTATGGAAATGTTGTAGGTGTATTTGTCTCTATTATTATTTTCCTCTCTCTCTCTCTCTCTCTATAATTCGCTTTATTTTTTTCTCTTCTTTTATTTGCTGATATAATCTGATAATCCCATTTCTTCTTCCGTTTGCCTTTTCTCTTTTTAATAAAATTAATGCCTACCTCATCTACAGCAGCTGCTAGTCCAGGCCACTCACATAATGTCGTTGGTGTACATTATAAAGTTGGAAAAAAGATTGGCGAAGGAAGTTTTGGTATCATTTATGAAGGTTCGAAAATAAACAACAAAGCAAAAACAACATAATTAACTCAACCGGAAACTTTATAGGCGTCAACTTGTTGAATAATCAACCTGTGGCAATCAAGTTTGAGCCAAGAAAGAGTGATGCCCCACAATTAAGAGACGAATATCGAACTTACAAAATTATGGCTGGCTCCGGTAAAATATTTAACTTCAGAGGGATTATAAGCTAATTTATTTTTAAACAGTGGGTATTCCTACAGCCTACTATTTTGGTCAAGAAGGTCTTCACAACATCCTCGTCATCGATTTGCTCGGCCCAAGTCTGGAAGATATGTTTGATACCTGTGGTAGACGCTTTAGTATCAAAACAACAGCTATGCTCGCAAAGCAAATGGTACAAGTAGTTCAAATAAGGATTATTTTTTTTATGCATACACTCATACTTAACTGTTACATAGCTAACTCGAGTACAGACTATACATGAAAAGAACCTTATTTATAGAGATATTAAGCCAGATAACTTTTTGATTGGCAAACCTGGCACAGATGCAGAAAATCAAATATTTATTGTAGACTTTGGTATGGCTAAATTATATAGAGATCCAAAGACAAAACAGCATATTCCTTATCGTGAACGTAAAAGTCTGTCTGGAACTGCTCGCTATATGAGTATCAACACTCATTTAGGAAGAGGTGCACGCATCTACACTTTGCATACTACTACTACTTACTGATGTATTAACATATATAGAGCAATCTCGTCGTGATGACCTTGAATCACTCGGTCATGTGTTCATGTACTTCCTAAGAGGTTCTTTACCTTGGCAAGGATTAAAAGCTGCTACAAATAAACAAAAATACGAAAAGATTGGTGAAAAGAAGCAGACGACAGCTATTAAAGATCTCTGTGATGGATATCCAGGTAATAATATGAATGTTATTTTCTTTGAAAACTAACTTGGACAATAGAGGAGTTTGGCATCTATCTTCAATATGTGCGTAAATTAGGCTTTGAGGAAACTCCTGATTATGACTTTTTACGAAGTCTTTTTACAAAAGCCATTGAAAAGATTGGCGAAGTAGAAGATAGTGTCTATGACTGGATGTTATTGAATAACGGCAAGGGCTGGCAGGTAAGATTTTAAATATAAATAGTTTCCTTTTTATACTGACATGTACATAAAGTCTTCATCTAAACGACAAACACGTCAACAAACAACAGCAAAACGGTTTATTGAAAACAATACTAACAATAATGCAGCCGCACGCCAAATAAAAGACTCAAACCAAAACGAGCTAAACCATCATCAGAGCCAACAACAACAACAAAGACAATTAGAGCAGCAGCATCAAAAGAAACCTAGCTTTTGGTCAAAACTTTCATGTGGATTATGTCAGTAAACCTCTCTCTTCTCTCCCTTTTTATATCTTTTTCTCTCTCTCTCTCTCTCTCTCTCTCTCTTTACTATTAGTATCTTATAATGTACAGTAATCATACGCAAGCTTTCAAATAGAGAGCTTGTCTACTTAAATAAACAAGAGAGAAAGCCTTGGCATGCGGAGTGTACAGATGATGAAAGGAGTTGTGATATCAACTATGCATCAATTCACTATGTGACAAGCTTGCTTCTCTGTAAAGCAACATGCTCCTTCTCCCTATTGTTCATGCTTTTCTGTATATATATGCAATAGATCGTCATTTTATTTCAAACAATGATTGCTATCTTTTTTTGTTATTCTGCTTCAAATTATGGGATGTTTATGGAGCGGTAATGTAAGACAAGAAATATAATTTTGAATGAATGACGTTGCTGTGTAGTACTTTTCAAATTGTCATTTTGTTAAAGTACTCCTATATTGGTGTTCAGCAACTATAAGGAGGGTGTCATTGAGCTGTGTATGATCAATGTATATGGGTGGGTAATACATGATAAAAAGGCGGTACGACAGATAACATGATTGATATATTACTTGATATGCTCCTATTCTATTTAAAAATCCCAAATAAGTTACAAATGCAGTATCAGTTCGCTTAAACAATAATAAATTTGTAGGTTTTATACCTTATTTATGATGAACGTGTTGAGTTCACTATATTCAATACACACATTATGGTAAATATATACATGCTGTAACGCCATTATTCTTTTTTACCAAATATCTGTTTAATTTTCAGAGTACATATATATAGGCCTGTTTTGCGAATAAGGATTGGAAATTTGATATACTTATGAACAAAATACTACTGTGATATATATTTTAGAAAATAGAATTTTCAAGCTATACTACGAGATGATAATAATTAATTTTTTTGTACGAATAAACAAAAGCGCAGGATAAAGTAAATAAATATTTCCTGATTTGAATAATTAATCTGATTCAGAAAATGGGGGGGGAAGATAAGAAAGTGGCAGAGTACGCTCACAAGAAATAAACATTTGTATATCAGTAAAAAGATTTGAGAAATAAAACAAGTTTTTTAATATTGATGAATAGTTTAGAGTCTTGCAATGTAAAATACTTATGATTTGAATGTATGTTCCTTTAAAAGTTAAAATGTGAAAGAAATTTATTGTGTTCTTTAAATGCATTTAATAGATCAAAGATAAAGGAAAATAAAAGAGATAATAAATAATAATTACTTTTATTGAATGACTTTTTTTTAAACTCACAAGAGTCAAAAATATTTATTACAAGAAAACTACAGAAATGGGCTTACTTAGAGGCTGCTTTAACTTTCCAGCGAATGCTACTGTGATTACTTGTTTTAGTTTACTGACCTTGGTACGTTTAAAGTTTCTAAAATAGTTTTAAATTAATAAGTAAATATAATATGTCGCATTAATAACTACCTAATCTTAATTGTGCAAGATCAAATATAATAAGTTTGAATTGAAAAGTAAAAAAAAAAAAAAGAAAAGTTAAAAAGATATCTTTATGCAGTGAGAATATTACTGTAGATTGATTAATCTAATGAAACTGTCGATTCTTTATTTCAAAAATACTGGGTTATTTATATTGAAAAAATAGTTGTTGACACTATCTCATAGCATAGTGTGAGTTGATAGTACTGTAAAAAAGGGGTTTGTTCCGTTAATGGCTTGAGTGTAAATTGAGTTATATAAGAGTTTCTGTCGCGTGAC
>JAMYHX010000414.1:0-62281 GCA_025529335.1 Rhizopus sp. PT2906
AAGGCTGGAATTACGTACTTGTTCTGTTAGCTTGGCTTCCCAAGCATCACCATCTTCAACTAGGGTAGGTATCAAACCCCAAGCAATTATCCACGTCTCCATGAAGTAAGGAGGAGGTGTGTCTTTTCCAAGTTAGCGTTGATCATTTTTTTTTTTCGTCTATATTTGATGAAGTAAATAAAGGACGTCAATCTTTTAAAGAACGTAAAAATATTTAACTCTAACAAAAGCGGTTTGCCCTTGTGTGAGGCTTAAGCTTTTTTCAAGTTAAGGTGTCTATAAGTTAAGCGTTTTGAATTTTATTTTTAATTTAGGATTAAACATATAAGGAACAATCAACGGCCTTATACTTTTATATATTTTGCATGCAGTAAGGAAGGAATAATATTCACATCGGTGGATGCCATTATGGACTGTAGATGTGCTGTTGTTATGTAATTCTTTACTTCACAATCTACGATTTTGACTGAGGCACGGCTCTTAATATTTAACCATAGATAGTCCACATAAGTTGGCACAAAAAAGTCAATCTGACATGCTATAGATAAAAAGATGAGTATCAATGTATGACTATATAATAGTATCTTACAGTCAAAAGACCAGCTGTCATCGTCTACTCTTACGCATCCGTTATGTCTCTGACCATCACCCAGTTTTAAACCATCTAGCTGAGGTATGTAAAGCGTTTGTCCATAAGGAAGGTCATTTGCTGCTACGCTCACATACGGAACCAAGTTTTGTTCTCCAGATCCCAGACCAAATACATTATAAGTACGTCCATAGCCTCCTACTCTCACAAATCGATCTGTTTGATTATGTAAGTTAATGAGGTCTCCGTTTTCTAATAAGCACTAATAAAGGAGTAAATATGCCATCCCGATATCAGATATACACTTACGAATCCTTCAAGGTTGCACTTATCATACATGACTGTTGGAACCAGGGCAATAGTATTGTTCTTTTTGTCGAGCAAAGGTCTTTTGATATCACCTCCCAAGAAGATACGCTTCCCATTTGGTGTCTCATCCCATTCGTTTTCCTTGGGTATCCAATACTGAGTGAGAGTCACTTTACCATTCTTGTAGCATGAAGGCACGTCTGGTTCAGTGCTCTGTTGTCTATCGCCAAATAAACCTCCTGTAAAATTCAATAAAGGGAGCAGCGGAACACCTGTAGATAATTTGCTGCTGCGTGGATTACCCCTATCAAGCTTGTTCCATACCCTATTTTTTGAGTTACTTTCTTTCTTAAGCCGAGTGCTTGATTTGAGCGCCTTTAAGCTATCGAAAAACTGACCAACAAAAGAATCTGAAGAGCCTATATCACTTGGTGATATTGTTTTAGGGGATTGATACCCTATGAGTATCAATGAGATGATTGTTTACATATTCCCTCAAGCCTGACTTTACCTTGGTGATAACTGCTAGAGTGTATCTCACGACCTTGGATGAATTTAGCAGTGACAATAAGAATAAATATTGCATTAAAGAAATTAGAGAACATTTTGAAAAGAACGAAGGAAAGGAGCGTATGAAGTATAGAAGAGAACGCGCCATTGCTGCATTCTTTTATGTTTCTGCCTGCTCTGTTGCTCGGAATTTGAATTGTGTTCATGTCTCTCCTTAGCTTCAAGTAAAAAAAAAAAAAAGCTTGCATCATCTAATGGATTAATTTAAACAAGTTATCCTTTAGCTTTACTTTTGAAATCACAGTTCAGACACAATGTCTTTTTCTTTATCCCAATAAGCGTCAAGCCAACTAAAGTTTTTTAAGACGGTTCTTGGCTTACTGAAAATAATACTTGATTATCCAAGTAGAACAAACAGAGCATCCGAAATCAGCAATACTATGGATGTGTAATCATAATAGGTGGTCTACATGAAGCAAGACTTATTGCTTTCATATCGTAGTCATTTTCCTTCTCAAGAATATTCACCAGATGATTTAGACATTGCAGAAAAATTGGCTCAGTCTTAAGATGCTTCATTTCTTTCTTTTTTTCTCTTAGAGATAAAGAAGTACTATTGCATTCTTTTAATGTTGAATTACCAAAAAAAAAAGTGACCTAAAATGCAGTTTTTTTTTTTTGCTGAGAAATTTAGCCACTCGCAGGGTGTCTGCTTTTGTATGCGTGTGTGACATGGTGTGAGAAGGGCGCGCGAAGAGACCGAGAGGGGGGGGGGGGGAGAGAAGACGCACACACACACCAAAACAGAGAAGGCAAAAGGGAAGAGTCAATCCATCCATCCATCCATTCATCCATTTTATGTCTGATCTTGAAGACCTCAATAAGCCTTTCGGTAAAATAGCAAGCAATAGAACAAATAAAAAGAGGATTATCTGGTTTATATATACTAAAATGAAAGTCTATGATGTATAGACCCCTTTGCTGATGTTGAAGAAGATAAAGGTGGTGTTGTAAACACTACCCATTACTTGCGTGAGTATGAACATGAGACAGAATAAAGTCATTAAAGTGAGGATGAAAACTCATCAGTTTATACAATGTAGATCTTCGCATTCAACAACGTAATGGTAGAAAGACCTTGACAACCCTTCAAGGTTTGCCAAAGGAAATTAACAGCAAGCGTTTGTTGAAGGAAGTAAAGAAACAGTTTGCCTGTAATGGCACAGTCGTTGATGACGAAGAACATGGTGAAATTATTCAATTGCAAGGTGATCAGCGCTTGAAGATGGCTGAATTTTTGGTTAATGAAGGCATTGCAAAGAAGTCAGCTATCAAGATTCACGGTTTCTAACAGTTTTGTTATTTTTGTGTAAAAGTTATTTTAATAAAATCAGCATTCAACATCTTTTGTATAAAACGAGAAAAAAAAAACATATTATCACCACTCTGTGTTGTCTTACGTTGGTTGCATGAAGTTTCCCCTTTTGTTTTCTGTATGTTCCTTTTTACTGCAGGGGGCGAAATATATCTACTTGAGCTTGTGCCGTGCTCCTCATTTATTGTTATAGAAACTGTATCTAGACAACAGCTAATAATAAAGGAGTGCCGTTTTATGGCAAAAAAGGAGAAGGGGTAGGCTGTTAAATTAAAGCTTAATAAACAGAAAAAGGGTGTTCTAGTCATCAGTTCATTTATACAACTTGCTCAAGTTCAATGCCTATCATCCTATCAAGGGCATTTGAATGCTAAAGAGAAAGCTACCGTGTCGAATATAATTAACCCAAGAAAGATAAAGAGCCCGAAGGTATACCACGATATCCTTCGTGTAATAAAAGATCATCGTACATTATCTTTTACTGAATATGAAAGCTACACCCACTTTTAGCTGATAGATTATATGAGGGCAATATTCCCAAGATACATTCGGGAGTTGAAATTACTTTTTTTTTCTTCCCCTTACTACTTTTTCATGTTAAGACAAGCCCTTTTGAGTTCAAGGGTCAGGACTCAATATCAAACGATAAGACATTTCTCTTTTGATGTAAAGAAAAGTATAATATAATTTTGTTCTGTCTTTATTGATATATATTTTTTTAGGGACGCAACAGATTGTCAAGCTACTTTATGCCTTCCACAAAAGACAAGGCAACCAGTGACAGTTTACAAAGTCATGCTCTTTTACTACAATCAGGAATGATTCGACAAAGTGGAGCAGGAATATATTCTTTACTGCCATTAGGACTTCGAGTAATTGAAAAAATTGAGCAGATCGTCGATGAAGAGATGCGATCGATTGGCAGTCAAAAGTTGTCTTTACCTATTCTACTGAACCCTGACGACTGGAAAAAGACTGGAAGATGGGATGGAGCGGCAGGCGAGGTATAAGACGCTTTAAGAAATAATGAAAAGTTATTGACACCTACAAGTTCTTTCGTTTAAAAGATAGAAAAGAATCCGATTTACTTCTTGCACCAACGCATGAAGAAGAAATTACCCGTCTTGTAGCTCATGAGATACGATCACCTAAGCATTTACCCATTCGATTATATCAAATTGGTCGAAAATACCGTGATGAGTTGCGCCCAAGAGCAGGTCTTTTAAGAGGCAGAGAATTCATCATGAAGGACCTCTATTCTTTTGATGACAGTGTAGAGGCTGCTTTTGAAACGTATGAACAAGTAAGAGAGGCATACAAGAGAATCTTTACAAGAATCGGCGTGCCTTTTGTTGTTGTAAGAAACCGACGTGTTGTGCTTTATGCAAAGGTTAATAGTTATTATAGGCAGAGGCAGATAGTGGCAATATTGGTGGATCAAAGTCTCATGAATACCATTTAGTCTCTCAAGTAGGCGAAGATACGTTATTGACGTGTTCAGGCTGCGGTTACACTGCGAATGAAGAACTTGCTGTTGGGAAACTAACCACTACCAATCAACAATGTGACGAGACAAAAGAGAACGCAGTAACAGCATTGATCAAGAACAGTGTAAGGTTAAATCAGACTTCTGTTGATGCTACAGTCGTATCTTTTTACGAACCTAATGACACCAAAGAGGGCATTCAAGGGTATGCTGCAGTACTAACACCACCCGGACGATCTGCCAATTTGTTAAAAGTGCAGACAAAGTTGAGCAAACACTTGAAAAAGACGCAACAGCTAGGACAAGTGTCAACAATTGAAATGAAGATTTTATCAGAAGAAGTGTTAAAGCAGATTCCATCTAGCACTCTTGTTTCTCAACTTCATTTGTTTTTGGATGACAGTATCTCAAATGTTGCTACTGATTCTTTATCAAGCAAGATCACAGTACACCCTGCCGATCATTTTAGAATAGCAAAAGAGGGAGATCGTTGCACTTCCTGCGACAGTGAACTTTCGAGTGTCAAGGCAATCGAATGTGGTCACACATTTTATTTGGGTACAAAATATTCCAGTGCTCTTGACTGTGGCTATCGTAAACCCAATGGTGAGAAAGTATTTGCTGAAATGGGATGTTATGGCATTGGTATTACTAGATTATTAGCTGCTGTAGCTGAAGCACGTTATGACAAGAGAGGCATTGTTTGGCCAAGAAGCTTAGCTCCATACAAGGTGTGCATTATACCAACTGATGATCGAAAGGCTGAGTTTAAGGAAATGGCAGAAAAAGTTTATGATAAGCTGAACAAGACTTTTAAGGGTGATATCGTAATTGATGATCGTCGATCAGGTTTTGGTGCCAAAATGAAGGATGCTGAATTAATTGGTTATCCCTTTACAGTCGTGGTCGGTCAAAAGTCATTAACAGATGAATCATTGGTTGAACTTCATGAGCGAGTTCAGTATCAAGAAAGTACAAAGAGTGAAGTTTGTCTTGATGACTTGGAAAAGGGCTTTCTTGTAGAATAATAAATAAACTGTACATATTAAATCCTTTATTTACTTTTAATGTGCGCAGCAACGAGTTTCTTTTATCAATGGCAAGTTGGACTTGTAACCACAGAAATTTTTTGATGCTTAATATAAAAAAAAAATAGAGAAACAAGTAGATTGCAAGGCTTCCCTTTTTTTAATATTCATTTTTATGGCTGATTTCAACATAAATCAAGACAGTCATTCACTCAAGACATTAAGAGCAAGACTTGTAGCTTGTGACAATTGTAGACGTAAAAAAGTATAAAGAACAGAAAAAAAAAAACAAGGGCAATTCCGTAGCAGAAACTAATTTATATATAAAGACAAAATGCAATGGACAACGCCCAAGTTGTGACAAATGTACTAGACTACACCAAACATGCTCTTATTCGCCAGTGAAGGATAGACAGAGAAAAATATCCAAAAAAGACCACATCAATATGCTAGAAAAGCGACTGGAGAAAATGGAACAATTGGTCACCTGTCCACAAGAAGAAGAAAAAAGAGACGAGTTGCCTAGTAAAGAGATTATTGATCATGTTTTTGATCTTTACGTTGATCTGTTTGCCATCTATCCATTGTGCATTGATATCAAAAGAATGAAGGAGTCAATAAAGAACAATACATATGACAGGTTCTTGTTGTATTCTCTTTTATCTACAGTTGCAAGGTGACAACAATATGTAGAAAATAATTATAAACTCCGTTGTTAATGCAAATTATTAGATTTTCTCCAAGACAAGATATCAGATGTAAAAGCGATACATTTGCTAAAACTGCACATGAAATGATGTCAAGCGTCTTGGACAAAGCAGATTTTAATTATGTACAAGGTCTTATTATCTTGGCACTTTATCAGCTAAGTCATTTCAATGGATATAAAGCTTGGCTATATTCAACTATGGCTGTACGTATGGTATGTGAATTGGGGCTATACAAGGAAAAACTATTTGATGAAAGTCCTGGTACGATCATTAGCGTGGGACAATGGATGACATATGAATATGAACGAAGGGCGTTTTGGATGACTAGTATTATGGATACCTATGGTGGTGCATGTACAGGAACGCCCATGTCACTCCACATAGAAGATTACAACTTGTTACTGCCCACAGACCTTAACATAATAGAAACCAACGATGATTTTTATCAAGAGACACTTGATGGTAGCAGGCTGATTCATTATCACGTCATTCGTGACCCAATCACTCAAAAGGCCGAAAATATCCAAGTCTGGCCACTGGACCCTAGATTACCTGAAAACCAAGCAAAGCGTGAACAGATAGGAGTAGAATCATTTATCTCAAAAGCAAACGCAATATTAGGAATGGTCGTACGTACCATCAACAGGCAACTTCATTCACAGGATACCCTCTGTTACTATAGACAAGGATCAGACTATTATAGACACGATAAAACTCTTGACGCGTGGCCAAATGGCCTGCCTTTCAACCTAAGAGACATTCCTGCCAATGCAGAAAGGTTTAAAGGAATGAGTTCTATCAAGCTGACTCAATATTTTGTGGTATAAATGATATATTATATTTTAAGGATTTATTATCGAATTCATTGTTCATATAGATGCACCTTATTCACTATGCTACTGTTATCTTACTAAATCGACCCGCTTTAGTAATGATCAATTCAATTAAGAAAGAAACAGATCAAGGACTCATTGAGGTAGTTTATCAAAGCGCAGGAAAATGCATTGAGGCAGCAAATCGCGTGAGTTTGCTCTTGAAAACTATTCGTTGTAAAACAGACCTTTTACCATGCTATATTGGCTACCTGATCTATGTGACAGGTACTATCATTGTGAGTGATCGATCCTTTGTAGGTGGTCGAATAGACAATTCAAATATAGAAGACTATCTTTATTATTTAAATGTAGAGACACAAAAAGAACTCCTTAAAATAGTCTAATAAGTCCCTATTTAGGAATGCAAAACATATTGGGGAATAACTGAAAGGTTCTACTTTATGATTTATAATCTACATCTTCTTCAGCAAGTAGCATTTAATAGCTCACAAAAAGAAAAACAAGTCCCTTTTCCATCATCTTCTGTTGAAACCACTCTATCGGCGACGACACCTCTATTTGATCCAGCAACGACCAGCCATACCTCCACTGAAAATGAATCACAGCATGAAGAAGAAGGACAGACGAATGATCTAGCCAAGTACACGACGCCTGCTTTTGATGATCGTCAGCTAGACTATGATAATCTAGGTGGCTTTTTCTTACCTTTATCACATCCATTAGGAACCATGTATACGAACGATGGAAGTTTTGATTTGTGGTTACAGAACCAGTTGAAGTAAATAAAAGAAAAGGACCCTTTTTTTTAGACAACCTTTTTTATTTCTCTTTCTTTTTCTTTTTATCTATTTTTGTTATCAAGCAAATGTCAATATGTCCCGTATGGAAGTTGCCGTCGTACCCATCCCTTTCAGCAGGTAAGAAAAAAAAAAACAGAAAAGATCATCTATTCACTTTGTACAGACGTTGATATCAATTTAGTGCAAAGCGATGAACCACAGAGACATGTAGGCATATACTCTCCTGAACGCCTAGTGTTGGATCAGGAGCTTTTCGATACCTTAAAGGTTTGAGTTTACACACCCTTGTCAAATAAAATTAACACGTATCTTAGTCGTATGGTGATATAAAAATGGTGTACCCTTATATATCATCTGGAATTACGATAGTCTCGTTTTTTGATCTGAAAGATGCCAAAAGAGCTAAAGCAGACATGCAATCTACGTATTCTGACTATACATTACTTTATATAAAGCCCTGCTTCATAGGCGAAAGTATGAATGAAACTATATTTATTACCATGCGCAGCACAATTTCAGATAGATTTGATGATTTCAATGCTATAGTAAAGAAAAAAAAAAAGGCTAAATGGTACACACAAATTTGATTTATTTCTCTCTCTCTCTCTCTCTCTCTCTCTTTGTAGGAGTTTTTGTCGTACTTTGGATCTGTTCATGCAATCTCAGAAATGAAGCTAAATCCATATTGTCGTATTGTCGCGCTTGAATATCACGATCAACGCTCTATCTTGAAGCTATATAATAGAATAGTTATGAATGAATATGACGTAAGTTATTCAATGCTATAAGAAAAGGAACCTTGACTCTAATTATTATTTCTTTTAGAAAATAACGTTTCATGTTTATGAAAACATAGCCAAAGAGTTTGTTTGTGATTGTCGTTGGTTTGATATCAGTCCACCTGTCAAACCAAACTCTCCTGTAGTTACATGGTCCAATATTGTTGCAAAAACTTCTCATGAAGACACTAAAGGACAAACAAAAGTCAATCAAGAATTACCAAAGAGCAATAGTGAATTCAGTTTATTTTCAGTTGCTTCTACGTCAACAGACAATAGTAACTTGGCACATAGCAAACATACCACGGAATCGTTAGAGATAGAGACCTCGTTATTATCTATATCAAAATGCGAAGAATATGAAGAACATGAAGTCAGCTCAAGAGAATCTTTGTCAAAACCCTGCGTCAAAGAAATAGACATTGAGAAAATTAGATCAGGTAAAGGCAATGCACTTTTGATAAACCCCCTTCTTTTATAATCTCTCTTTGTGTGTACAGGTCAGGATAAGAGAACAACATTTATGATTAGAAATATCCCAAACAAGTATACCCAGGTAATTTAGAGTATGTTATTTCGTATAAAGATATGACTAAAATGAGATTTTTATTAGAAAATGCTAAAGGACATGCTGGATGAAACACACAAAAACACCTATGATTTTTTGTATTTACGCATGGATTTTAGAAATCATTGTAATGTTGGATACGCGTTTATCAATTTTATAGATCCCAGGTATGTAGTCTCAATCATGTAGACTTTACTTATGCTTTTACTCTTGTAGATCTGTGATAACATTGGCAGAACAGAAAATGGGCAAAAAATGGTAATTTATATTTACATCAATGACAAAAGAAAAAGAGAGAGGGAGAGGCACACACTAAACAATTACGTAAGATAGGACCATGTTTAATTCTGAAAAGAGACTCTCTATATCTTATGCGGCTGTGCAAGGCAAAATAGCATTAATCCAAAAGTTTAGAAATTCGCATGTCATGGCGGAAGAAGAAGCCTATCAACCCAAGATATTCTACTCATCTGGTCCTCTTCAAGGCCAAGAGCAACCATTTCCCAAGCCAAATGCTGCTTATCAGAAGAGACAATATCGTTATCAATCTGGCAGTAGTGGTAGTACAAAAAAGTCAAGGTAATCTTTTTCCCCCTTTGGTTTTTTTCTCCCTTTATTTGTAATGTCAGACAACAATAAACACTCTTCAGCTCAGATTCCTGTTGGACTCATTGCCTGTCAAAAGGATACGTTTGCTCGGGAACTATCAACCGTGTGTATTGAATGCACAGATAAACCTAATAAGAATGGGTTTTATGAGATTAAGCTACAGGACACAGGTAGATCACACAGAATACAAGAGTTTTTTTCATTAGTTAACATTGCTTTTTTAAGTCTTGTTCCCCGAAGGCGGTGGACAACCCTCAGATACCGGTTTCATAGACGATGTTCAAGTATTCCAAGTTGAACGTCGAGGACTTGCTCATGTTCATTTGACCAAGGCACCAGTGGAGGTAGGAAAAACGGTTCATGTTAAAGTTGATTGGGACCTTCGTTGGGATCATGTCCAACAGCACAGTGGTCAGCATTTATTAAGTGCAGTTCTCGAAAGGGAACCGTATAATCTCGAGACATTGTGTTGGAACCTTGGCAAGAAATACAGCTACGTTGAGGTTCCTGCAGGGAAGCAAGCAGTAAAGATAACTCCCGAGCTACTCAACTCTGTGGAAAAGGAAGTCAATCGACTCATCCTTGAGGATACGCCAGTGATAGTTCATGTGCAAGAGCATGATGAAGACAACAAACCTGATAGTTTACCAGATGATTACACAGGTGGTGGTGTTATTCGCACAATTGAAATCAAGGGCCTTGACTTAAATCCTTGCTGCGGCACTCATGTCTCTCGTCTTGGTCAACTTCAATCAATGAAGCTTCTTCATACCGAAAATGTCAGAGGAGGAAACGTGCGTATCTTCTTTCTGTTCGGACAACGTGTCCTTGATTTCTTGGATGCTAGCTATGCCATCACTCGTCGTCTGACCAACATCCTGTCAGGACCACAAGAAAGCTTTGTCGAAAGCGTACAAAAGATACAACAGCAGAGTCGAGATCATATGAAGAGGGCTAAGCGACTTTTAGAATCATTGGCTAAATATACAGCTGATGAAGTGAGCGAAGCCTTGAAAGAGAATCAATATGCTATAGTGTACAAAGAAGAAGGCGACATGGACTTTTTGAGCATGGTTGCCAATATCATTAGAGATAGAAAACTAATAGATGAGCATGATCAAAAGGTTGTCATCCTGGCAGCAGGAGATAAGAAACAGGGTGGACCTATTATTGTTACAGGAAGCGATAATGATATAGTACAAAAGATAGGCAAGGTTATCACTTCCACCCTGAGCGGTGTCAAAGGTGGCGGCAAGGGTCGATGGCAGGGACGAGCTCAAAGCTGGAGCGAGATTGACAAACTGCAGTCAGCCGTGTCATCTGCATTTTAAATTAGAGGCGACGTCACATTTCCATTTTTGGAGCCTTGCTCTTTGTGAGTTTCAAAAACGAGAGATATCAATAAAAAAAGAACTTTTTTTCAGTGTGGTTGCTGAACTAATAAACTTGTAAGTGATTTGACATTTGTCAAATATTGAACATAAACAAAAAAAAAGGAGGTCTAGAAAAGAAAGAAGAAAAGCTAATCAGTTTATTATAATTTCAACTTTATTCTACAATTCAACTTTAATCATCCACACACATTTATAAAACAGTCTAATATGCCAGTCAAAGAATTCAACCAACCTTATCCTGTTATCGATACAGATCCTCACTTCTCCCGTGTTGTTAGCTACTTTAGACCTTCAGATTATGCTGCATGGGCAGCTGGTACTGCTGCTGCCCCTGCCTTGTTATTAGGAATGGAGAAAATGAACCCTGTTGGATCAGCTCGTAGCTTGCGCATGCCTCTTCGTCTTGCTACCGTGTTCGGCGCTGTCGGTGGCTTTTTGTATGCCTACCAATGTAGTAGCTGTAAGTTAGGGCAGACACATTAATACCATGTTTAATAATAATCTATACATTAGTCCGTTTCTGGGGTTGGACTGAAAATGCTGCTGAAATTGCCAAGGATAAAGCTGAAATGGCTCAACGCTTAAAGGAAGGAAAAGCATTGTATGGAGATAGCTACATGCCTGAATACATTCAGGATACCTCTGCCAGAACCTCCAGATATTCACAATTGAAGTTTGGTAAATATTAGGGAAATACAAAAAAGAAGTATACTCATTATATTATCAATAGGTGCCATCCCATGGTTCAACTTTGCTAATCACAACAACCACGGAGTTGATACCTCAAAATACACTGAAGCTTAAAAAAATAAAATGGGTTTTTATTTTGTAAAGAAGGGGAAGGTTTCTTTTGAATAATAATACTCATTACAGTTGTTATTAAAGATATGTGTGTGTGTGTGTGTGTGTGTGTTTGCAAAGTCTAGTACTAAAAGAAAGGAATGATTATTGTTTGAATGGATAAATTAATGTTGTTGATTTGGTATACGACTTGTGCGTTTACGGTATTGACGATGGTTATGCTCTCGTTCCAATTTGGAGACATGATGTTTACCATTACAACACATACGAACATCTTCCAGTGGTTCATCTTCATAGTCATCATTGGCTGTATTGTCTGTTCCATATGTTGCAGTAGCTGTACTCGTTGAAGGTTGATAGAACATGTCATGTAATCGACGGAAGCTAGGTCTTTCTAATATTGAGCCACTTGCACCACTTGACACAGATTTGACATTGTTGGTATTATTAGGTCTATTATCTCCAACTGATCCAGAGCTTGATTCGTTATTACGTACAAGCAAGTGTGATATAGACTACATAAAGGAATTATTATAATGTTTTGTATAATAAAAAATGCATTACCTCAAACCAGGTATCGTGCTTTTCAAGAGTAGGAGCAGTCAACTTGAGTTGACGATGGCTTGTCTGAATCAGCAGACTGACATTAGGTAGTCCGCTAGGAGTCGTGGAATAATCAGGTACGACCGTAATATTTTCAATAAGTGCTATCACACAAAAAGATCAGCTTTATCTCACCTTTTTTATGCTCATTATTTCACTTACCACTCTTTGCTTTGGTTTCAGTACCGTCGACTCCAGGTGCCTTATTGGACCAATAAAGTGTACGGGTATAGGGATGAATCCAAAAGTAGCGTTGATGTCTCTTTTCTGAGATACCACCACCCATGGCATTTCTCGTGTACTTCCATAGCCAGTCACCAATCATGGTCTTTGTGATCAAGCTGATCATCAATGGGTCCGTTGCATTCGTACTGCGATTGTCAAAGTGTGATGAGGCAATAGAGTGCAGCTGTTCGTTGGTATTGGCAGTAGATAAACTAGACATGCTAGCAGTACCTCTATGTAAAGACTGTTGAGGTTCACCTTCTGTTTCGGGCATCTTGCCCTTGCTCAATCTATTGGGTGATACAGCTCTGTTCAATAGTGCTGCTGGTGGAGGATTAGAAGGACGTTGAGGAATATTGTTTTCACTCCACACTTGCTCCTCAGGCTCCTGATCAAATACAATAGAAGGACCATCAGCCAAATCTGGAAGAGCACGTTCCTTTTCGACAGTTTGAATAGATGTAGCGATGACCTCTCTAGGAACTTGAATAGCAACATTACCAAAGCCATTATCTTCTTGTTCTTCTATATCATCTGGTTTCTCAGCTGAGCTAACAAGAGCAGAGTCTCTACGAGAGACGTTCTTGTCGTCATTGGCCTTGGCTAGTGCAGCAGCGACAGCAGCAGCGATCATTGCGTCTGCTTCTTCCTTGGTAAACAACTTGCTTTCTGCTCCATCCTTATCATAAACCCTTGTTTCATTTTCGGTAGGCTTTCCTTCCATTAGAGTATGAATAGATGTAGGCTTGGAGCCAAGCATTGAGTCTGCACGCGACATGTGTGGTGTCAATGGCTTTTTGTGAATGGAATCTTCTGTCATCTTGAGATTACGACGAGAACCAGGTTCATTCAAACCAGCAAGACTTGACAATGTATTTCTGCTCGAGGGCTTTGACTGAGCAATATCTGAAGCAGCATCGTAATAGAATGAATCATTGTCTTCATCATCAGAGAATGGACGGTAAGTTGATGGAGAAGCAGACAGAGGCAAAGGTAAGATAGGTGGTCTTTGAAACATGTCTGTATCATACTGCACTTGCGCATCTCTGGTTTCAATCATTCTTGTCTGGGTTTCAGCATCAGTACTTTCAACATGGTGCTGTACAGAAGAATCAACAGAGTCTTTAGTTTCTGTCTGTGTTAGCATCTCATGTGCTTCGATCTCAGTCTGTGTGGACACTTCTACCACTTGGCTATCCTCTGTTTGAGTAGAAAGTGACGCTGTGGGTGTAGGCATCGTCTGGACAGACTCTTCAATTCCTTTTGGCTTTTCTTCTTCTTCTGTCTGTACCAAAACTTCAACTGCTGACTTGGAGGTACTGACATCATCTGTTTGTATGGATATTTCGATACCTACAGCCTTGGGTTCGGTCTCTGTCTGAATAGAGGCATCCACTACTACCTTTGGTTCATCTAATGAGGATGAGTCATCTGTTTGTGTCGACAAGGATGCGGTGGGAACAGCATGTGTTTGTACGAGACAATCGACGCCTTCGGGCTTGGGTTCCGTTTGAATGGAAATGTCGACACCTGACTTGGTTGGCAACAGGGATCCCACGGCAGCAGCTGCACCAGCGACCAAACCACCTGCGAGTTGCTTGATAGGACTTGTCTCTGATGAAGGTTTGTCAAGCTTATCATCTAAAGAAGGAGGTACTGATTCGATATGAACAGGATCTGTATTCACTTCTGCATCTACAGCGACTGGCTTCTGGGTCATTTGACTTTGAGATAACTCTGACGACAGTGTGGTGAATCCCACAGAGGATGCATTTTCAAAGGGAGAAGCAGGAGCATCACTTTCACTTGCACTATCATCTCCGCTGTTGTCTGACATGGAAGAGTAGGAGTAGACAGAATCGTTATCTGCATGACGAGAAGAGGCGTTCTTGAACTTTCCACGTCTTGAGGCTGAGTCACCTGTCTTTCTACCTCGTCTCTTTGTAGAAGAAGTAGATGCTTTATGAGGGCGTCTGCTATCATCTTTTGAACCCAGATGAGAAGAAGAAGAACGCACGGGCCTGGCATCTACCCAAAGACGTGGATCATTTTGTAACTGTTCGATCGTCTCCTGGGACTCAGCCAGCAGTTTTTTGAGTTCGAATTTTTCTGTCTTTTCCTTATGGAGGTTCGAACGCAAGTTGGAGACCATACGATGAGCGTGAGCCAAAGAGGTTTTCAGTGTCTCTACTTCCATCGCTTGACTGCGTGATGTTGGCAGTTGTTTAGGTGAAGGTGGTGGAGATGAAGCAGGCGATGTGTCATTCTTGACTGTAGGTGTAGACAGATTTTGATCATCCGACTGCTCGGAGCGTGTACTGGGTTCAGCTTCAGAAATGACATGCTTAGCGATACGGGATTGAGCCTTTGCGATGGCTAATTCAGATGTAAGAGTTTCAATTTGCTTTGTTTGATCTGATTTTTCTCGTTGAAGTGCAGCGGCATGTCGACGTATAGCAGACATATCCTGTTCATGACGGTTTTTCATCGTTTCAATCGTTTGATTCAGCTTCTCCTCTCGGTCTCGTAGCTGCTCAATCTCTGCTCTAAGTTCATTGACCTGTTTGGCCAGTTTATTTTGTTCCACATTGGCTTTATTTAGATTCTGCTGCAGCTCTGTCACGCTGATGGTCAGCTCTTGTTTGGCCAATTCCAAGTTCCATGTTTCCTCTTTTAGTTTTTCTAAATGAAAAGAGATGCATCAGCGTATATATGGATAAATTAGGAAGGATGTCATGTCCTTACCTTCATTTTCTTCTCGCTGACGCATTTGTTTGGCCATTGCTTCTGCAGCTCTTTCCAAGTCAGCCTTTTGATTTTCCAAGGTTCGAAGTTTCTCTTCCTTTTCCTGTAACAGGGCTTGCATCTTTCTGACTTCCAACAATAGACCTTGACCGATCTCGGTAGCAAATTCGATATCTGTATTTCTACGATCTGTATTGGGTACTTTAGATCGTCGTTTGGTTGGTGTAGATCCAGTTGGAGGAGGAGGAAGAGGAAGAAGGGAGGTTGAATCATGATGAGGTGGGAGAAGAGAAGATGCTGTAGGGCTAGGTAAAGGGTCTAATCCAGTGGTCATAGGCGACCTCTGGTTGAGTAACTATAAGGAGATAAATGTTTAAACTACCATGTAAAGGAGAGTATAAAGAAAGGGGATGTCTAACCTCTTTTTTATTACGTAAGCCCTGTGGTTTTCTATAAGCAGCCAAGTCTCTTTCAAGGTTTCGAAGTCTTTCGTTAGAGATGACTGTTTCGTCTTCATATTTTTGGGTTTCCATTTCTTTCAGCCTTTCTTCAAGCTGACTTATTTGACGAGCCAATACATTTTTGCCTATGCCACTGCTTGACTCTTCTAATTGTTTTTTCTTTTCAGTTAATTGTTGTTCTAATTCTTGTCTTAGTGTTTGTTGCTTATTGTTTTTAGGTATAGTTTGTCCAGTAGTAGTTGATGATGAAGGTGTTGGTAATACTTGTTCATGATGATTAGATGTTGTTGGTGAGGATAAGGAATGGGTAGGGGGAGGTGAACTCATTATTTAAAGGAAAGTAGAAAAAGAAAAAAGAGAAAGAAAAAAGTTATTGCGTATTATTTATATAAATCAATAATTAGTCCTTTTTTTTGTTTGTTATATGAAAAATCATATAACAATCTAGGTTTTTAAAAAAAAAAAAAAATATATAAGAGAGAGAAAGAAGGAATGAATAAGAAAAAAAAAAGATGTGTGTTACGGCATCTTTTGGATTCCTGCACGTTTTTAAGCTTAAAAATGATTACTTATTTGGGTCAAGATGCATCCCCTTATTTCACTGACAGAATGTAACCTACGCGTGGCACACGCATCATCATTGCCCCTCGTTTTTATGATTTCTTTCTATTCTCTTTTCTCTTTTTGTGGCGGGAAAATGCATTCCCTCCTTTTTTTTTCTTTTCTTTGAAATCAAGCTTTGAAATTAATTATGAAATGCTACAATATGTTTTATTTTAATTGAAACTTGCAGTAAATTGTTTCGTCTTTTTTAAATGCTTCATGCTTTCTAAATCATATGATTACTCTGCTTTAAAATATGCAGACACATCAAGATGGCCTAGCATTGTAAGCTATATTTAACAATTTACAGAGTCATTTCAACAGATGAAAAGAGGACAATTTGGATGACAATTTGACAGAATTGAAGCAAAAAGAGATTTACTCAGTAAAGTTATTTTCTTGTTGCCACAGATTTGATTATATGATTATCAAATACGCCCAAAAACCCTTCATTTATAAGCTTTTTTTTATTTTTATTCCCAGACTATTTTATTGTACCTTTTTTTAATGTCCCCTCTTTTTTTTTCTTCTGCTTACACAATGTCTGCTATTCAATCATTCAAATTGTAAGAATATAAAAATGAGTGATTAAGTAATAACCTTGATTTATAGAAACAATGGTCTTGATATCCCGGCTATTGGCCTTGGTACATGGCAATCAAAGCCTCAACAAGTGTATCAAGCTGTTCTTGCTGCTCTAAAAGCAGGGTAATAAATAATTATGTAATTTTTAATACCACTCATTTCAACTGTGCCTTTTATAGATACAGACATATTGACACTGCTGCTGTCTGTAAGGTCTATGTTATTCTTTTGTCATGAAACTTACTCTTTACATAAAAAGATCGAAATGAGAAGGAAATAGGCCAGGCTATCAAGGATAGTGGTATTCCGCGTGAACAGCTCTTTATTACTACAAAACTGTAAGTTCTACACACTAATCGAGTAAATGATAACTATACAAATGATCCATTTAGCTGGAATACACATCATCGACCTGAACTTGTAGAACAAGCTATTAACCAATCCCTTGCCAATTTACAGCTTGACTATCTTGATTTATACCTTATGCATTGGTAAGAAATTGACTAGAGAAAAAAATTATATAATATATAACCTTTTCTTAATCATAGGCCAATTGCCTTTCAACCATCCAAATACGCTATTCCAAAGGATGACAAGGGAAATGTTGCTCTTGACAAAACTGTTGATTTTGTTCAAACTTATGCCGTAAGCTTTCATTGTTAGTTTTTTTTTTTTGCAACATATTGCTGATAGATTATCTCATAGGCAATGGAAAAACTAGTAGCTTCTGGCAAGACACGTGCTATCGGTGTAAGCAACTTCAATATTCCAAACCTTGATCGCCTCTTGAAGAACTGCAAGATTATTCCAGCTGTTAATCAAGTATATAATAGAAATTTGTTGTTCAAAAAGCACAGTGCGTTAAATCTCCTTCTTTGTATAGGTAGAAATGCATCCTTATTTACCTCAGCCTGACTTACTGGAATTCTGCCAAAAGCATAATGTTCATGGTAAGTTAATACAGACATATCTACAAAAAATATGTAGTTCAAGCTGACAGCCTTTTGTTTATAGTAACAGCTTACTCACCATTGGGTAGTACGAATTCACCAGTTATGCAGGAACCTGTTGTGGTAAGGAGGAATGATTTTTTTTATTTGATTTATATGCTCACATATCTTTTTTTTGGCTTTGATCTAGTTGAGTATTGCTGACAAGCACAAAGTAACTCCAGCACAAATTCTTTTATCCTGGGGAATTCACCGTGGCTGCTCTGTCATTCCCAAATCAGTCACTCCTTCCCGTATTGTTTCCAATTTACAAGCTGTTAAGCTGGATACAAAAGATTTTCAAGCACTTGAGGAACTCGTTACGACCAAGACTGCCGAACGGTTGGTTGATCCATCTTCACTCTGGGGCGTAGACATTTATAAATCAAAGCTATAAACTGCTTTCTTTTGTCTGTATTTGTATCAATAAATGCCTCTTTATGAGTAAATTTTGTATATGTCATTCGAGTGTTTTTTTTTTATGAGCCATTGTGCAAGTAACGCATCAAGTGGATTTTCTGATGAACAGCAATCAATTATTTGTTAGGCCCAGCTTATCAAGTATTCACGAAAAACCACTGATATTGTTTATTATCTGCAGTGTCTTTGTGTTTATATCGCTAGTCTCAAATATTATGTATTTAGGCCATGCTTTGAGTAAACAAAACAAATAAGTGATTTAGCCTTTCTTTTGAGAGACATTAGCAGTGAATCATATAAAATTACAATTTATTATAAACAAAAAGCACACCAGCTTAATCGTTCTTTTATCTTTTCATCTATCCACAATTGACCCGATTTATCAGATTTACAAGCCTTCAAAAAGTCCAAGATAATTGCATTTGCCTGCTGTAGTTTACTGCTTCTTGCCCAGGCAGTAATGAGTGCTGTATAAGTCGCTGTATTGGGTTTATGTCGCTCACTATTCTTCATCAGTTCAAAAATCTGTTGTGCTGTCTCTGGCATGTCATTGTCTGCACATGCATCAATTAATGTGGTATACGTATACGTATTGGGTTCAATCGAGTTGGCAATCATTTCTTTGTGTATCTTGAGCGCACTTTCTAAACCCAATCGCTTTGCATGCATCTTCAACAAAATGGTATATAGCGTCGCGTCTGGCTTGATACCTACCATGGTAGCCTCTCGTGTGATCCAGTGCATCGCATCCGGTATATTTTGGTTGGGTTGCTGTGACAACGATTTTAGTACAAGTGAAAGGCTGACCTCATTAGGTTCAACACCATTATAGAGCATGATCTGAAACCAGCGAAGAACGCCATGGATATCATGTCGCTTTGTTGAGGCGTGCATAAGAGCGCTGTATGTATAGACATTGGGTGTTAGATGACGCTGAAGCATCTTGTTGTAAAAGAATGTGCACTTGCTGTGATCAGTGGTATGTGCATGGGCTCGGATCATTTCCGTATATGTAGCACTGTCAGGTTCAACGTTGAGTTTGAGCATGGCGCTGTAGACATAGGATGCACGACTGGCTTCACCTTGAGATGCAAAGACGTGTAGTATGGCATTAAACCCTTTCACGCTTGGCTGTCTGTTGCTTTCTAAAAATTGCTCAAATAGCTTCAAGGCTTGATCAAACTTTTTTTGTTGTCCATACGCATTCATCAGATTAACGTAAACCATCTCACTAATGTCCACTTTATCCGCATACTTTTCTCGGACTACGTCAAGTACCTCCTGTGCCTTTGATAGGTCATGATTTGACAGTATTCTCCATATCAGTTCCTCCAGTGCGTCTGCTCTATTCTTTTGCTTTATCTTTGGAATATTCTCCACAAATTCGTCAATCAGGCGATGTGCAGCAGAATATCTGTATCGATAATATCGATAACAAATATTGGCTATCCGTAACATGTCGGATGGTAATAGGTGTCGATCTTCTGGCTCATTTTTACAAGATGCGTGTGAGGCGATTAAGTTAATTCTAAACTTTCTTTGGTTTTTGTACAGTGATTTGTCCTTTAGCATCAGCATAATCAGTTTTATACACAGATTTCGCGATAGTCGCTCCTTCCCCTCTTGGACCGTTTTAAAGAACAAAGCCCAGGCTTTCTCGGTTTCCTCTAGTTGAATGTACTTTGCAATCTGTTTACGAGTAGGAATGGGTATGGGTTCTACAGATGGTAAGAATAGCTCTGGCGTGTGATGATGATGTTTCTGTACATAATCTAACAATTGATCCATTTGTCGCTGTCGTAAATCTATGATGGGTCCCCGACTAACCATTGACTTTGCAAATGTGAGTAATGCATAGAGCGAGCAGCACATTGTCAAGGGTATGATGTCTCCTCGCCGAGAGAGGGTAATAAATAAAGACCAGGCTTTATCAGCTTGTCGAGCACGAATAGTGAGATCAAGATCAGAGAGAGTGATCCGATCTGTCAAATTAAATATACTTAGCGATTTAGGAAATCGCATGAGTGGCTGCAGTGGCTTTCGAGGTTCAACGGTGTCTATAGGGGTGGATAAGGTTCTATACATTCTAATCAAGGCTGATCTTCGTCTGCATGAAGTACAAAATTTAGTTAAAGTGAATAATTCGTTTGGTCGTGGTTGAAATGCTTGTAACAGTGTCTGTAGATGTGAATTTCGTCGACGACAGGTTCCATTATTGTGTTCAGGTGTACTAATAAGCCTAGAAACATCTTTTAGATGAGTCATAGACTTGCGCATAGTACATAAGGGTTGAAACAGGAGAGCGACGCGAGCACCAAAAGTAGATTAATGTAAGCGCGTATCTTTTGTTTTTGCTAAAGTTGCTCAAACCTTTTCAAAATAGACAAAAAATAGGGCAGTAAATTTTGCTAGGCACAGATCGGACCGCTTTTGTGACGGCTGTGATGACGTATCGCTTACATTTTGCAAGTCACATGTTTGATTTGGCTAATTTCATCAACAGAACAAATAGAAATGTAAAGCATAAGATGATATTTTATACATTATTATGCTACATAAAAAAGCATAACAAGAGCATTTTTAATATATAAATGTAATTTCGCGCGTAAATACCACAAAGAACAAACTCATTCAGCCAGGCTGATTGTCTGAATCTTGTTAGCTCTTGTTTGATGAAGTGGTTTACTATTACAGTCAATTTCTTTCAATGACTGTGGATCATCAAGTAAGTTTTTGCATTCATATGTTATTACTTTGTTAATGAACGGCAAGGTATCTATAATAATCTTTTCAAGACCTTGAGTGTTGGTTTTAACACCTGTTAGGAAGAGCTTTTATAAATTTTACACTATTGCAGTAGGAGCAGTTCTTTAGTCTGCTTTTTACTTTATTTGACCCTAAAAGCCGACACCAAGTTTACCTTTTTGATTCCTTATTCATGTAACCTAAAGGACATATACTTCTATCGCTTTGATTTCATGCCTATCTTGTCTTGTAGACTGTACTTTTCTGTATATCAGCAATTTTTGCTGCCTTAGAAACTTTTTTACCTCTACCTCGATTATAAGTCTAGAGGAAGTTTTTATATTATTCTCAATGTATTGCTTATAAGCTTTGACTGCAAAGTCTTTTTTAGAACCCGCTGGTGTGTCTGGTATATTTTCATTCATGAATTCAGGAATAATGGTCGAATTGACGTCAGCAAGGTTTATCCGCTTACTCTACGCGAAGACAGGTGTATCGAGATTCGGCCCTGCCAGAGGAACTGCTATCGTAAGTTTATGTATGCGTGTCGACGTATTCTTCAAATTTTATAATGGAAAAATCTTTATAAAGCAAACAAGACGAGCCTCTGCTTTTGTGCCTTTTAAATACCCTCTCGGTAATTCTTAATTTTCGCCTGATTTGTATACAAGTCAAAACTCTAAAGTGTTTTTCCAATTGATCTGCATATCCGTCTGCGTTTATCCAAATATGGTTTAAAACAATGTCTGAAAAAGAAAATTAGAGTGTCTGAAAATATATTTGCTTGTGTCCACAAAAAACTGTAGTGAAATGCGGTTTATCGCCATAGTTATCAACCATATAGACTGACGAATATCGTAACTTTGCAACATCGGTTTTAGAAAAGGCATAATTTTTATGAGTAGACATTTAATGCGTGAGTGTAACTTCTTTTGTGTAGCCGAATGCATTCGTAACCAATGAATCCAGTTGATGTCCATTTTTAGTACGTCTCTCCTTGATGATTGGTCTCTTTTAAAGGGTTCTTCTTTATTGTCTCTATGTTTTATTTTTAGTCATGGGAAACATTTACCACAGATTTGATTTTGAACAAGATGCAACATCTATTTTTATAGAAGGAGAGGCCCTAATTAATTTACATTATGGAAAAAAAATAGAGTGCATTTAACCTTTTTTGTTGGAGAATTCATTCAGAAATCAGATCGTCGTGACCTTTTTTTTAAAGTCATACAGAGAAAAGAGTCATTTTAAAAAAATAGATTTGATTTTCTTTATCTCTCTTTATTTCTTTTGTCTCTCTTTTATTTCCAAAAAAGAAACCCCCAAAATATATTATAGATGGTAACGGTTACTAAAAGAAGGATAGGATGATTAACAAAGTGATAATAGGAGTCATTAATTAAACATTCCCGAGAAGACGGTTTATTAGAGGTAAAATACAATTAAATAGTCTATAAAAAAGCCTAAAGATGGTATGATTTAGCCAAATAATATGGATAATGGCTCTACTAGTAAATTACACCATAGAAGACAGGCCTCTCGTGGACTAGAGATCAACACGAACTTATCAAAAACCAACGCCTTCTTTAATACCAGCAATATCCCCACACCGCGACCACCTCCATCGATCACTCGAAAAATATCAATCAAGCAAAATAATACGCATACCCCTATTACCGACTATGAGGAAACAGCAACACCAAACCATCATGAGAGTTACGCTAATCGTCTTCGAAACCTCGTGGCTGCTACACGTCAAGCCTCTGTAGCACCAGCACCAGCACCTATACCCCAGTACTTGTCCATGAAAAAACTAGAAACTGAAGAGCCGTCGCCTACGATAACCAGTTTCTCTGAAGACGAAATCATGGCCCTTCCAACACCACGACCGAGTAACTCGGGAGAGATGAAAAAGAAACTCCCTCTCGCAAAGAAACCAGAAGAACTACCTGTGATTATGTCTTGTCTCAGCCCCTCTATTTCAAATGAAACACCCAGTCTCTCGGATGAACCGATGCTTGGAGATTACGTTGAGCCTATAAAAAGAGAGCAACAATATAAACACAGCACTAAAATAAGTCATGTGATGGACGAGGAGATTATTGGGAAACAGATTGGCTCCTTTAGGATAAGTAAACTATTGGGGGTTGGGGCATTTTCAAAAGTCTATGTTGGGCATCATCAAGAAAAGGATCAATTTTATGCAGTAAAGACAATACAGAAAGGAAAAGTAATGAATGATCCAAGAGTTAGATCAAGTATAGAAAGAGAGATTGGCATATTGAAGGTAACGATTATAGATTTTTATGGTGTAAAACATGATGGTAATTTCACTTAACAGTATATCAATCATCCCAATATTGTTCATCTAGAAGCCACAATGGAAACAGAGCATATCATGTGTATTGTTCTAGAATATGTGGAAGGAGGAGAGCTCTTTGATTTCGTCCAAAAGATGCATTACCAATCACGTATGAGTCAGCAAAAGGTCAATGAGTCGACGATCAAACACCTATTTTTACAATTAGTCAAGGCAGTCAAGTGGCTACATGAGCATCACATTGTTCATCGAGACTTGAAGCTTGAGAGTATGTATGATATAAATACGTTCAGGGTCATTTACTCATGTTCTCTGTAGACATTTTAATCCACAGAGAACAGGACGATCAAATCATTTTGAAAATAACAGATTTTGGTCTCGCTCGAGTGGTTGATCCTGAATCACCTTTATTGACAACTCGTTGTGGAAGTGAAGAGTATGCTGCACCAGAGATTGTACAAAGCAAAGGATACGATGGACGAAAAACGGATGTGTGGGCATTGGGTATTATCCTCTACGCTCTTTTGGTTGGCTATTTGCCTTTCCGCTATGATCCTGGTAAACAGGAGCGCGTGTCTCAGCTGTTCTATCGTATCGTCAAAGCAGAGGTCAAGTGGCCCACAGATGAACTCTCTGAGATAAGTCAGGAAGCAAAATATGTCGTATCAAGAATACTAGAACGAGATCCAGACAAGCGCATCCCTATTAATGATATTGAACATTTACCTTGGTTTAACCTTTAACTTCATAAATATATAATATACCATTTCATTCATCAAAACAGTCTTATCTTTTCATACTGAGAAATCCATCGTCGTCCATTTAAGCGATCTGATAAGCATACACACAGACTAACATTTCAGAAATGTAGATTGATGTTGTCAAGATAAACTCTACACCATAAACTGTAGCTGCATTAAAAAAGCTGTTTGGGTATGATTAAATACGGAAATAGAAGTTTTGCATGAAGGAGATAACGTCATTTTTGTTACACTAAACAAGCTTAAATAGTGAAAAAAAAAAAAAAGAAAGTCTCGGCATTTTTACCTCTTTTTATTATTATTAGTTTAACATGTCTATGTTTGATAAAATAAAAGAAAAGGCTACTCAAGCTGCATCAAGTAAGTGTTTTCTATTTTACAATAACAACCAGCCTAAACAAAATATCAGGTGCAACTCAAATAGGTCAACAAGCTACCCGTTCCATTGGTGACATGGCTTCTAATGCAAGTAAGAACAGACAGTGTGTCCTTCTATTTTTGACATGGGCTAACTATTACATTGTCTTAGGCTCCAGTGGAAATTTCAACAACCCGATTCTGGGCACGTTACCAGAAGAGTGTGCCAAGGCTGCTCGTATTTTGGAACAGTTTATAAGTAAGGGATAATACCCTTTTTGATAAGTTTATATTTATAAATACGACATTAGACAAGGAGGAAATTGAAAACGGCTTTGATACAATTATCCCTGTTTCTGTTATCAAGGAAGCCAAAGGATTAGCCATCTTTACCGTTGTCAAGGCTGGCTTTCTTTGGAGCGGACGTGCAGGCAGTGGCATTGTAGTTGCTAGGTAACGCGTAGATATAGAATAAAAAGTGCAGAATGAAACTAATACTCTTTATGATTTACATAGATTACCTGACGGCAGTAAGTTTCCAGAAAAAGAAAAAGACAATAACTAACACTTGCCAAGAGTGGAGTGCACCCACGGCAATTGCAACAGGCGGCGTTGGATTTGGTGCTCAAATTGGCGCCGATATTACTGACTTTGTCCTGATTCTCAATAGCGACGAAGCTGTGCGCGCCTTTTCTCAAGGAGGCAACCTGACACTGGGCGGTAACTTATCTGTAAGCGCAGGGCCCATTGGTGCTGGTGGAGAGGCATCTATTACAGGCGACATTCGTGATAAGAAGGTGGCCCCTGTTTTTTCCTACACAAAGTCCAAAGGATTGTTCGCAGGCATGAGTATTGAAGGCACTGGATTAATTGAGCTTCAAAAGGCAAACGCCAAGTTTTACGGAAGACCTATACGTGCAAATGCTATACTGAAAGGTGAAATTGAACCACCTGCTGAAGCAAAGGTGCTGTACGATATGATTCAACGTGCAGAGAGTCGTGATCCATACTAGGATAGGGCTGGTGTATATGCATATATAGATAATAACTAATTTTTTTTCTACATTTCTTGAATAATCTCCGGAGGGGGAGGAGAGAGAAAAAAATAATAATAATAATAAAGGAACCATTATATTAGTAGTAAGATAGCGTTAGCTGTTCCGTCTCTGCCAATTCTCGGTTAAAAATAAAACACTTATTGCCTTACAATGACTAAATTAATTCACCTTAAGCAGTAGACGCGCCAAGGAGAATTTTTTTTTCCCCTTGTGTCTCTCGTCTTTCTTTATGCTGTGTCTCTAAAGTTTATTCATCTTTTTTTTTTTTCATCCCTTAATTATGCCACACCACACTGTCAAATCCAATCGCTCTCTCGGTTCAAATACATACGATGTATCAGCTCCACCTACAACTCTTCCATTCTATGATTCACTCTCGTTTGATCTACTGGATGTTTATAATGTAATACAACGATGCATGGAAAGACAAGAAAATACTCATTTCTAATAGACCTTATTACCCTCTCGAGCTTCCTATGACCGAAGACAACTATTTATTTCGAAGATACGGAATATATTAAAGACAGAATGGCCAGATTATGAGACCGGAGTTCATGTATTTGGGTATGTTGTATTACATAAAAGCAATATATGTTCTAACACTCCTCAAGGTCCTCAATTAACGGGCTCAGTATGGAACAATCGGACGTAGATTTATGCATTACCTGCTCAAATCTCACTTGTATCTATTCATTGTCTTTTGCATTAAAAAAACGTAGAGTAAACCATAGATTGTTAAAGCAACAAAGAACTCATTGCGATCATTTAGATGGCTTACAAATAGTAAAGCTAATTAGCAATGCCAAGGTGCCTATAGCTAAAGTATGGGATCCAGAATTGTAAGTATTCACATGATTATGTATAAATCCATTTTTCTAAAGGCAAAAAAAGGCATATAGCAGGTGACTTTAACCTCAATAATACACTTGCACTTCAAAATACCAAGATGATCAAGACATACGTTTCAATTGATCCACGTGTGCGTCCTCTGATTCTGTTCATTAAGCATTGGGCTAAGCAGCGCAACATCAATGATGCAGGTAAAAAGAAAAGATGGATACTATCCTGCATTTTGCCAATATCTCTTCTTTTTTTTAAAAAAAAAGCACAAGGAGGCACGATATCTACTTATACATGGGTCTGTATGGCCATCAATTTCTTGCAAACAAGGCAACCGCCTATCTTGCCCTCATTGCATGAGATGCCTCATTCATTGTCTGAAGATAATCAGGTTATTCATGGACTCAATACCTCATTTTGCGATAATCCGGGCCAATTGAAGGGTTACGGCCGAGCAAACCGCGAGACACTCGGCGGGTTGTTGTATGCCTTTTTTAGACGGTATGGGTTCGAATTCGATTACAAAACCCAGGTCATTTCTGTTCGATCAGGCAAGGTACTCAGCAGACAAGAAAAGGGATGGCACAAGGGGCCTGAGTCACAACAATTACTCTGCGTTGAGGAACCTTTTGACGTGCATCGTAACCTTGGTAATTCAGCAAACGAAGAGGCTGTTCATGGGTTGATTATGGAGTTCCAAAGAGCAGTGCATATCATTCTAGAAACTCATGGAAACTTGGATTATCTATGTACCTCTTACCAACAACGACAGATCGAATATTCTTCTTTACAGGAGCCATCTGTATGCATGCCACTTCTCTCTCAAGGGGACAAAAGAGGTCGTCTTGCTATTTAACCTTTTCTAATTGTCAAATAACTTTTTTGGCAAAGGTTCCATTTGTAGCGGACAATACGCTTTATTCGCAAACTGTAAAAAAATATTTTAAATAAAATAGATAGTTTTAGATAGCAATGATATAAGAAAATGCTGCATAGGAGCAAAGCTATCTCGGCTATTCTCCTCTTTTTATTGTATGTCTCTCAGAAAGATGACTTACAAGTCCGCGCAACCCACACAAACATACGGCATAATAATAAATAGGCTTAGTATAGTTATATGTTTACTATACAAAAATTTAGTAAAAATCAAAGTTTTTTTGTCTTTGGATCAAGATTACCTGCATTAAAGGACCAAAGCGATAATTTCGGCGGAAGGATTTCTAGTTTTTTTTTTGATACTGGCTTTGGTACTTGTTTTCGCGTAAAGATCGTTGGGCGTATACTTGTCTCCCTTAAACTGATCAAAATCTTGCAAAAGTTCAAGACCGCTGCAAGGTCTCTGTTCCACAATTTTCTTTTAGATTCATTGGGAGAACATTTGGGATTTTTACACTTAATGATTCAGTAGCTATTGTCATTACAAATTCTATTGTTACAATTACTACTATCATATATCTTAATAACCTGTGACACTTAACCGTCGGCATATCAACTCTTCTGTTACAGCATTATTCGTATGTAGGTGGCATACAACTGAAATTTTGTAGAGCTGCCAGGAGAGATGTTCTTGTTTTGAGGAAAGAAACCTCGGATTCTTGTTACGAATAGGTTCCCAAAATATAGGTTACCCTTCGTATTCACACGAAAATCAAACCAGGAGTCCGGGAAATATATCCCTTCAGATTTTTGGGTCTCATTTCCGTAGCATTGGCCTAATATCTTGTCCACAGAAGCTCTTGCCTTTATATACTTTACAAACGTGTCTAGATCTACAGTAGATGATTGCATTTTTGATCATGGAAGGCTTGGTTAATTTTCCTAAAATTCTGAAGTGTCTTGACCATTTTGACCTGTTGGTTTTTCTAAAAACAAGTACTTCTTTTTGTTTAGCTGTACTGGTCTCTTTCATGCAATATAAGACATCACGTTGTCCAGGATCAACTAAAACACATTTTCCACTTGTTTTTGCCAATTCTATTGATGTTAATGCTCCAATATATCTCGTGTCATCATCATGTCTTGGCTCAGGTTTTTTCTTTGCAATTATATAGTCATCATCGGCTGACGCTTTTTTTTCTGGTGGTAGCAACATTCTGTTTAATAATGAAAATACCAACCCTGTCAGTTTCAATCGTTTCTTCAAAGTGAAGAAACTTATCTATACCCTGATCTTTAAAGGCTTTTTTCTTCAAGTCAACCACTTGACTCCAGGTTTTGGTCTTGTCCCTTACAGGTTTTTTTGGCTTTGAGGACATGTCGGTTTACAATCATGCTATCTAATGTAATATATGCTGGAATAAATGATGTTCATAAAGGAAAGCAAATGAATTGTTTCAACTTCTCCCGACACAAACAGCTGCGCGAGTTTACAAAAAGCTTTAAAGTGATTTACAGGGTGGGCCGTTATGTCATAGAAAACTGAGTCTTTTTTGAAATCTGTAATCATCCGGGTACATGGAGAGCAAAGCGCTTATATCTGATCTCGATTCTTCGTCCAAGACTTCAGCATCAGGTACATTTTTGCTAGCAACATCAAGCTTCACTTGGATACAAGGGTTAGAAATCTCTTTACGACTAGCTTCTTTTATAGCCTCTTCAGTAGACCCTTTTGCTGTCATTCTTTCGCGTAGATTGCTTAACCTTTCCTTTTTTTAAGCATTTTATTCAATATCCTACGCAATCTAGTACTAAAATGGGCTTTGATATTATTTTGATAGGCGGTTTGAACTTTAGTGCATTCATACAAGGCTGTTTGTTGAGCATATGGTAGCTTTGGTTGTATATAGCTGATATTGTTACAATAAGAATCTTTGTGCTTAGCAATCAATTGTCTATATATTGTTGTTGTATTCTTTAGAGTTGATTTTACAGACTTGCTACCATCACACATTTGTCTAATGACAAGGCTCAAGAATACTTCAACAAAAAAGTCCTTGTTGACAAAGTTGTTCAAGTCGAATTCAATATTTGTCACCAACTCGTTTACAAAGATATATTTGATAAAGGCAAATGTATGCATGACCACTTTGTAATTTTCACTAATTCATGCAATGGCTGGATATATGCTGGCTTCCATATATTATTTATAGCTGTTTTTATCACTACAGCTTTTTTGCCTATTATTGCAAGTTCGCCTCTGGTAGTCACCGAGCTGATTCCAGGAAGAAATGGGACATCTATGGTCTTTTCTTTTCCCTTGTGCTTTTTCATCTGGGGCTGGGCCGCTTGAACGTTTTTTTGACTTATGTTAGGTTTGTTATATATTGAAATTTTATTGTAGTAAGGCATACTTTTTCTTTTTCTAAGAGTAAGAGCTGGTTGGAAGTCATCATCAGAGTCTTCTTGACCAGCAGTTGTTTGTGTGATAGAGGCTGTATTGTCTATTATACCATCGATTTTGTGGTCAGGAAGTACTGGTAGTTCATTTACCTGATCAGTATTCTAGCTTACCTTTTTTTTCTTCTTAATAGATTCTTTCTGGTTAGAATGTATCCCACTATCGTTTTCTTTTTTCTTCTCCATTTGCACAGAAACTGGATAAATATTTATCTTGAAATCTTTTGGATGAAACAGAAGAAAGAAGCAGATATATTGAGCCAGTATATAATTATATAAATGCATATATATATACAACTCGAGCCGGGCCCATTAATGACTATTGTTGATAGATATGGTACACCTTTTCTGTAGACGCGCATTCTTTACACGAAAAGACACGAAAAAAAAGCATATTTAACAGCCTTACAGTGTATAGATAGTTATATTGCTGTGTTAAGCAGAGGGAAATGGAAGACTTATTATACATAAGAACCAATTTCTTGTAAATTTAGGCAATATAAGCTAGAAAAAAAGGGAAAAAAGGTGCAACAGCATATCTTGTTGTAACTTTTGTTCGAAATGCCATGGATGTCCTGGATAAGAATAACAAACATGGCACCTATATTGTTATATATAATTGCAGAATTTAACACTCTCAATTTGCCATAGATGCAATCAAAATTTGAGGTTATAAACCTTTGTTTATGCCTCCATGCTCTCCTTTCCTCAATTGAATTGAGGAATACTGGTCAAAGCTCAAAAAACGTATCAATGAAATCCACTCTCTTCATTGGACACTTTGATATTCAGAGTCAAGGCTGCTTGCAAAAAGTGTTACTCGTAAAGATTTACGTGTTGAAAAGAGTGGCATAGTCATAAATAAATTATAATTGTAGGCATAAGTTTGTTTGATGATCATACGATATGTAAAATAGGTGGACATATTAGTGAAGTGATAACTCGGGATAGACAACATTGTTGGTTGTATTTGAGTTTTCTGGCAGAAGGACTGAGATGCCAGAAAGAGAAATGACTCTTGAAAGAGCAACATATAGCTGTCCATGCATAAATGATGGTTGTCTTAGGTCGACGCCCACATGTTTTAATGATTGACCTTGTGATTTGTTGATGGTCATAGTAAAGCATAGTCTAACAGGAAATTGCTTTCTTGTTAGAACGAATGGCAATTCGCCTTCTTGTGTTGAGAGCCTAAACCGAGGTATAAGTTCTAATGGGACATCTGGATTATTGGCTAGGGGAGCCTGAAGCATATAGCTGTCAATTCGCACGACAATCATGCGAATACCATTGCTGAAAGAGCTTTTTTGCATAAAAGATAGCAGGAAGCTCATGCTCTCCTCTCAGCTGCGATCTCAATCTATAGTAGGCGCGCTTAGATAGGCTTTCTCTTTGCTCTGTTGAAATTATTTCTTCATTCGTAGCGGTTGCAGTGATGGTAGCAGTGGAAGAGGAAGAAGTGGAGGAGGAGAAACGGTGCACGCCCAAATGCCATCCATAGGCTCCATGAGGAAATAATAGGACATGGTGGATGGGCATGTATGCAGCACGCGTGTGGCTGATTCTTCGAAAGTGCTGGTCAAACCCAGTGCTTTGACGAAGATTGCTATAGCTTCTCAAGGTAAGAACAATATCTCTGAAACTTCGATCACTATACTCAGTTGGTATGACAGCAGCGACTTCCTCCATTGTGGGAAGATTGGTAGTACATCTGTCGCTCCCTTCGATTAGCCTCATTCTCATTGAAGGACTGATTATAATGTAAGGCAAGTTGTTGCTTTCATTGTTGTCATTGGTGTTATTGCTCAAATCTCCGCCCGTATTTGTATTCTCGTTTCTACTTAGAATCTCATGTGCATGGCGATATATGCATGAAAAAGGATTACAATGAGAAAGCATAGTAGATAATTCCGTGATGATTTCGAGATTGAGATTTTCGTTTCTTTCTGAGCTTCTTTGTGCAGCGAAAGAAGGATCATATATGTAGAGTTGGGCGTAGGATGGTTCGCTGCCCTCATAAGGAATAAGTGGCCCCTGGCGGTGGCAAAGAGCACCATGGATTTGGAATGCGTTAAGTCCACCTCTGCTATTGTTGGCATTACGCTCCTCAGCTGAGACAATGTCGTAGCCTAAAGAGGTAAACGCAAAGGCAGCGTTATACTGACGAAGGTTGTCCTTAAAGTGCCTTCCTTGAGTGTCTGTACTTGCAAGCAAGTACTTCAAGTATTGGGGTGGTTTAGGAAAGAGCTGTAGCTGGACTGATCCCCGCTTGCAGCATGATTCCCAGCTAGGATTTCTCAATGATAATGCCTCTTGTCTTTCATCGATCCAGTGCAAGGCATGACAGTGTGAGCATTCCTTGTCCATACGTCCAAGGTCCAAAGGGCGAAGGCGAGAAAGCTGCGAGATATATGCAGCAGGTTCTGCCCTGGGTTTGCCTCTAGGTCTACTTTCAGCATCAACAGATTCGACTGTTCTTCTTGGTCTGCCTCTAGGTCTAGTAGTGACGCCAGCTTCTTCTTGTTGGTCTTCGACACGATGTCTGCGGCGTGATGCTGCTACGCGTTTTCTGCCTGCTTGACAGGTACGATGACGTGAGTCAACTGATAAAGATGCATGGCAGGAAGAGCAGCTGGTTGTACTTTGGTTGTTGTTGTTGTTTTCCATTTTTCAAATAAGTGCCAAGATGGGAATACAATGTTAGTGAATAGGAACTATATGAGTTGGTCTTTTATTCTCTTTTTTTCAAGGCATGTCCGTACCTGATCCTTTTCAAAAGAGGTTTATTGTAAAAATAATATCAGGAGAGAGAGAAAGAAAAATATCAGAAGAGAAAGAGAGAAAGGGGAAAGTAAGCTCATATGATTGTGGTCCGAGGCTCGGATCGAACAAATGACAAAAAAGGCTCAGTGTGCGGTTAACTTCCGGTAAAAATTTGTGTTACTTGCATATTTTCCGACGTATTAGTGTCATATATTGGAGTGATGTTGTACGTTTATTTTACAAAAGTTTTTATCATCCTCTTTTTCTTCCAGCAACAACACGCCATAATCATCACATTTTACTTACTTAATGCTATTTCACCATTTTGGAGAACGGAGTGTGATCTGTCACCACGACAGAGCATCCTCTCAACTTTGTAAGCGTCATGCTCTTCCTTCATTCGCTTGACAGTGCCGCATGTTCTTTGAAACTTCTTTTATATGTATGTCAAATTATCTGTTTGCTTTATGGTTGATGCACATCAGACTTTCCTTCAAGCATCAAACGAAATTGTCCAAAGCAAGAAAGAAACAATGTTTTGATAAAAAAACCCCTTTTTGTATTAAAACAGGAATATTAAATGTCCAATGGGGACTGAGCATAACACACTATTGTCATATAATGTGCTTTGTGGTCAGTCTTTTAGAGTAATCTCATACGATCAAGTATTTATAGGGTAAATATGACATCTGGGTCCTATTTTTGTCGATAACAAAAATTCATAGAGTAAAAATATCAAGCCTCTTCTCCTCTTTGAGTTCATAGCCTATTATCTCGCTTTACTTCTTGTGGGACATGCTTTTTTTGTTTGATTTGGACTTTGCTTTTGCAGGTATTGATTTTCCAACTCCGGGCGACTTGCATTTTTATTGTTGCACGATGACTTTCCGAAATACAAGCATAATTTCGTTTTTTCTATTTGTTTATTCTTTTTTTTTTTTCTTTTTTTAATTTATTTATTTGTATACATGGACACAACAGCGACAGCAGCAGAAACAACAACAACGACAACGACAACATCAGCAGCAGCAGCAACACCAATAGCAACAACGGAAGGAAACATTGAAAATACCAATGGCGCACGCACAGTGAGGTCGAATTGGCTTATCTATTCGTGGAATCGAATATCAAGGGCTCATAAAGCCATATTAATCATGTCATTAATACTAGTGATTTTTCAAGTAATGATAACATCCCAAAAAAAAAGAAGTGCAAGAAAGTAATAGCTTTTGTAGGTTGCAGTAACAGTGACAGTGCTGGCCGTTGGAAGTAGTCAAGTGATAAGAACACCACGTTGTGAACAACCATTACAGTTGTATTTGATCATATATGTCATTAGAGTCGGTTTATCCTGCCCACTTGTCGTTTATCAGCATTTATCAAGACCATCTCGACAGCAACCAAATCCTGAACAGTCAAGAAGTCTAATGAGTGGATGGGCATATCGATTGAAGTCCTTACTAGATTTGTTTGCTATACTATGGTTTATCGTTGGAAATTACCTCATCTTCTCACCTTCTGGTTGCTCGGAAGATGCCTCCTTGTTTTACTACACCATTCTCGCATGGATTATCCTGGGCTACGCCTTACTCTTAATTCCAGTATTTGTCTGCATCTCAGTCATATTCTGTTTACCGGTTGTTCTAGGTAATTTAGCATATTTTATGTAAATGGAAAATATTTAACATGTATAAAGTCGCCATGCGTGCATTCAATATTAATATATCAACCGTAATGGAAGGTGGCTCAAAAGAAGAACTTGACAAAATTCCTATATTCAGATACAAGACACACACCGTCGAACAATCACCAGAACAAGAGCAACAGGGATGTGCAGTGTCGACCCCAGTAGAAGGTGAAACTACAAAAAGATCTAAATCTAATTTCATAAGGAGATGGATGAAGCGTCGTCATGGTGTGACAGAACAAGAACAATCCTCTCATATCGAGGCTTTAACAATTTCTAGATCGGAGGATGCGATCTGCTCCATTTGTTTATCCGAATATGAAAATGATGATTTACTATGTAAACTATGGCAAGTATATTATACATGTGTATACATATAAATATATATATATATATATATATAGTAACAATGATCTTCCTCTAGGTGTGGTCATATCTATCATAGAGATTGTGTCAAGGAGTGGTTAAGTTTGAACGCTACATGTCCATTATGTAAACGAGATTTTCGCGGAAAAGATTTTAACCATGAAAATCAAGATGAAGAAGAATACTAGTAACAACACTTTATTCTGCAACAAGGGCTACAACCATACGATAAACATAGTAAAAGAAACACTATATATATATAGTCATTAATTATTATATATTATTATTATTATTATTTATGTAAATAGCTTATTTACCACCGCATAAAATCCAAGCTTAATAAAGCTTTCTTTCTTATGCTTTGACAAAGTTCTAAATATTTCTGTAGCATCATACATATGAACACGATCCCTAACCCTATAATAATGTTGGTCTTCATTCTAATATACAGACGCGTAACTTACTTTTTAAAGTTGTGTAAAGTAACAGGTAAATTGATAAGCATTGGGAACCAGTGACCTGTTATCAAAAATAAGAAACATAAAAAGCCTTGAAGGCCAATCTCTGGTAAAACAAACTATACGAAGGCTTTTCTTTTAGTAATGCTCTTGTATTTTGTGTATTCTTCACTTTACCTGGTTGAGTTTGTTACAACAGTCAATGGGATTGATGTAATCACATTCTAAATCTGAAAACATGATGACCTATACACATCATATTAGTATTCTTATTGGTATTATATTAAAAAACATACAAAGAATATAGTTAAAAACAGTAGAATGACGCATAGTAAAACTGCAGTAATGAATAAGAATATTGGCCCAAACATATCTTTAAGAAGAAGAAAAAAGAAGGAAAAAAAAAAAGCAAAATTTTATTATGAAAAAGAATCAAGTGTATAACCTTGTTCTTTCAGCACCCAAGCTTCATTTAACTCGCCAATATATTTTGAAAATGTTGATCTTGGTGTTGTAAATATACGTCTTGCATGTGCAGCCACCATGGCATCGACAAGTGGGATAAGGAATGATTTTAAAGGTTTTGAAGGACTAAACATACAATGCATTTGATCTAAAGGACTGAGTAGTTCAGGTGGGATGTCATTTAATGTAAGCGTACAAGGGAAATAATCAAACCATTCCAGCAGTCGACTATTTTCACCTCGTAAATCTTTATGATCTGTTGCAATGTACACTATCGCATGTGATCCAATATGATCAATAGGTTCTGTCAGGTTGGGTGACACATGCTCACATAGGTTGGACCATGGCACGTCCCTCAAATCTTTCGGAGGATCTATACGAATGGTATTCTTTGGTCTAGGCGGTGGCTTTGGTAGACTAGTATAAACCCCAAATTCATTCAGAGGTGGTGCAGGAGGTACAGGGATACCCGTCGCAATCGACATATTTCGTTCAAATGCGTGCAAATTGTCAATAGCATATGTTCTAAATGGCACATCTCGTACACGGAAATGAACAGCCATAAACGTTGCTTTGCCCCCCAAATGTTCCACAATACCCTTTACTGTCTCTCCTAAAGGTGTATCCAATCTATAACGAAGCGCTTCTGCAATCCGCTGTTGAAGTTCCACATGTTCTGGTTTTACCATGTTGAGCCGTGTCGATCCAAATATTCCTCCTAGCTGCAGTAATCGTTCGGGTCGGTTCTTCCAGTGCTCTAGAGTGAATATTTTATAATACTTTCGATCAGTAAATGAGTTGATGTAATTGGACCCATTTCTTAAAATTTGCTTTGCTTCTTCAATGTCTTCGTATAGTCGCCAATCATACAAGTGTGCGTCTTCATAAATAAAAGTGTCTTTGTCAGTGATGCCTAAATCTTGCTGCAACTTTTCAAGTGATACAGTATCCTGAAAACGGATACGTACATAGGGTGATAGAGCGGAAAAGTCATGGAGATGCGTCCATGGTATTGCAGCAAATTGTTGGTATTCAGCACACTTGCTTCTCTGGATATAACTTGGAAGATCGCCTGGTGTCGGAGGTTGACAGATAGTTTCAAAGTCCTTGGGAGTCGTCAACCAACCAAGGTGATCAAGTAATTGTTCCCTTGGCATCCAACCCATGACATTACCAAGGAATGCTGGGGGTATGATAAGAGTACGCTTAAGGATAGCGGCTAGTAATAATGCATTGGCTAATTCAATTCGTTGATTTGATAAACCAGAGTGAGGTAAGTAAGCCAAATACTTTTCTTCTTCGTAATAAAAATAGATAAAGCATATCGACACTAGACTACAAAAAGCTACAGTTGATGCAAGAAGAAGTGATGTCTTCCTTTTCCACATAACATGTATTGATGATTATATTAAAAAAAAAATTAAAAAAAAAACAAATAAAAAAGAGAAAGAAATATAATCCTAAAATGGGAGAAATGATTTCTTTTTATTCATAGGTTGCACAAATTAAGTTGGCGTTAAATATGCTTCAACACACTGTCCACCAAAGAGACACTTAATCCTGTATTGTCGGGTTCAACAAACAGTTTTTCTACTTTACCCTCTTTAATGATGGCAGCAAATCGCTTGGAACGATGATTACCAAGAGCTCCACTAGCATCAAAGGATAGATCTAGAGCCTTGGCGAATTCTCCTTTTGAATCAGCTAATAAAGTGACTGCGCCTTCTGTTTTTAATGACTTGCCCCATTCGGTCATGACAAACGCGTCATTGACAGAAGTACAAGCAATGAGGTCCACACCTTTGGATTTGAGTTCATTGGCCTTTTCGATATATCCAGGCAAGTGTGTTTTACTGCATCCAGGTGTAAATGCACCAGGAACACCAATCAAGATGGACTTTTTCTTGTCCTTGAAGAGGTCTTGAGTCATGATAGTTTCACCAGGAGACTTTAATTGAACTTGAACATTAGGAAGTGAATCACCTTCAGAAATATACAACTGACGACTGTTGGAGAACTGACGACGTTGAATAAAAGAAAAGGCTCGAGAAAGTGACATTTTTAATAAACAGAAGAAAAAGAGAAAAAAAAAAAAAAAAAAGAAAAAAGGCGCGGGAATTATGTTTTATAGCTGTAGCCAATTAAAACAAGTATCTCACTTTATGTTCAATGATGGTATTTTTATATTATAGACTATTTTACAAATGTTGGCTTTTTCTTGGCAGTAGTAAACAGTGCTGCTTCTTCTTCGTCTGTATCATTAAATAAATCATCAACATTAAATTCGCCAAGAGCCTCTGACTGTGATAAAGCGATATCGATTTGCTGAGAAGCAAGATGATTTGAAGATGGTATTGATACATTGTCTGTATCAGGTATGGATGCTTCTGGTTCTGTTGTTGCTTCCTTTGGTGAATCAGCTATAGTCTGTGATGGTAGTTGACTATTTGTTTGTGTAAAGAGGTCCTCATCGTTTGAATCAGAAATGGAAAGATCTTCATCCATATCATCTTGATTGTCTTCCAAACTACCAGGCGGTTTAAGCGATGACTTTCGCTCCACTACTTTAGAGCGTCTTGTTGCCCTAATAATCTTTTTCTCAACTGTCTTTTTAACTCTTTTCTTTCCAGACTGACTTTGTTGTGATCTATACAACATAGATAAGCATATATAAATGTTAAAGAATAAGCTTGATTTTCTTACTGTTGGTCTTCTAATTCAGCATTTGGTCGCTTGCTATTTTGTAAATGTTTGATTGTAACTATCCATTGTCTTATTAATTTGATGATATTATCTTTATTGATCCACTACCATTTTGTTCTTCTTTTACGCCTAATAGTTTCCTAATTTTGAGCTTCTTTGCATTAAGTAGTTGTGTATATTTGCTTAGGTTTGTAAAATATGTCTCAGCATTACGTGCTTGAATATCCACTAGGCTTTTCTTGGCTTCTTCATATAGTTCTTCCATGTCAGATAGTCTTGTGTTCAATAAAGCATTTATTTCCTGCAAAAAGAAGAGTTAATATATCATGCATTAATCCCATCACTCATCTTACAAACAAGTCTTGACATTGTCGAACGGAATTTTCCATCCATGAATTCCGCAGGCTTTCTTTTTGATCTGGTGCAACCTTGTAAATCATAAATGAACCAAGGCAGCTCTAAAATAACGAAATTTAGCTTGGGTAGGACAATCATACTCAATTACTTACTGTGAGCTCTTGATCAAATGAGAATAGTAAAGAGAGCTATGCGATTGTTATTATTATTATTATAAAAGTGTATTCATTTCTACTCTTACCTCACAATTATCGCCCTCTTTTCTCGTCACCTTCCACTTTAACTCTTGTCCATACAATGATCGATGTCCTTTTAATGCGGAATTAACCACAAGTGTTCGTTTATCTTGCGGTATATTATTCAAATGAAATTGATTTATTATCTTCCGTGTCACTAAATGAAAATAATATCAATGATTGATGTATGTCTCTTTACACCTTCTTACCTTTACACTGCCAGTATTCATTCTTTGTTGGTGATGTTGTCATGGATATGATGCAGTATTCTGTATTTTCATCAAAGTCATTGAAATCACTAATATCTTTAATCCATTCGTTCTGAAAATAATAGTTTCCCTTTACAGCAGAAGTAAAATAATAAAACATACAGAAAAAGGATAACCCAAAAAAAAGGGGGGAGGATGAAAGCAAAGATATTTAAAACTCAATTAATAGAGTCACAGCCTTCTTTTTCCCTTCTCGCTCTCTTTTCTCTTCAAAAACGATAAACAAAGCTGTAAGAAAAAAAAAGTTATGAACCAAAATGAAGAAGAAGAACAACAACAAAATAAAGATGCAACTATTTTCTCAAGCATTGTTGATGTAATATCGAATGCAACTCAATCAGCTACACTTGAATTTGATAAATTCTGCGAGACCATCGGATGGAAGCCTATTCAAAAACCAGTTTTCAAGCACAACAAACGTGACCAGCCTCGTTTAAGTACTGGTAAAAGTATTCATGGAAGAATACTAGAGGATCGATATCGTCGTACATATGCGAAGGACGCGGAAATACAAACAGACGATTTGCCTGAGGAAGAATTGAATAGATACAGTAGTTATAAAGCAGATATCAGTAGCTTGGCTGTAGATAGAAGTAGAGAACTGTATGAAGATGAGGTTGAATATGAGAGACCAAAGAAGATGATAAAAAGGGATACTTCATCACCTCAGCAAACAAGCTATACATCGTCTATTCGCAGGTTTAAAGAAAACCGTGTACGTGAACCAAGCATGAGCAGTACACATAGCAACAACAGCTTTTCAATATCTGCTTCACCTAACCAACGACAATTGCTTATGGAGAGTGATTATAATGCAGTGCGGCGGAATTCAGATATCGTAACAGGCCAAAAGACGGTGAAGAGATTAACGTCAGAGCTGGAAAAGAAGTTTTCCATGACCCATCCGCCTACGTTTAAGCGTCCTAAGATAGAAAACAGCAGCGAATCGTTTACACCACTTGTAAATAGAGATGTCATAATGGATGAAGACAGAACAACAACAGAGCCATTGCCACCACCTCCTCCACCCCCTTCATTCATTCCTGAACCTTCTACACCAAAGAACAAGCAATCCATGACGGCTTCAGAGCAATTGAGATTGGAAGAAGAGCGTATGCAACTGCTAGAAAAGAAGGTGAACGATATTAGCCATCAGGTAAAGCGCTTTCCCATTGAGTATTTATTATGGTTATTGAAATCAATTTAGATTAGTAGTTTCGTGTCTCCAGATCTTGATGAATCACCCATCCCTTCTAACGCTGCTTCACCACGACCAATGTCAATATCACCCAGAACCTACTCTCCTGCAAAAGCGACTTCAAGCCCCGTATTCAACAGAAACTTTTCCGAACGTCTACATATATCAAAGCCAACTTACAATAGTAGTAGTAGCAACAACAACAACAATAACAACAACAACAACTCTACTCCTATTAGGAACATAAGATATAGCACGCCAAGTCCCATGAGAGATGTCTCAAGAATGAGCTACATATCAAGCCCAAACAGAGATGATCAAAGTCTTTCTAGGGTAAGTTAAAAAAAAAACAATAAACTTTAATGACAATACAAACGTACATCTTCTTTAGAATGCATCTTCACCTATACCTAAGCCTACTGAAAGACACATATCCAGTATGCGTGTGCTTATTCAGCAAATACCTTTTATTAGTTTGAGGAAGACTGATATAATCATGTAAGTGTATATCATTATACTACTGATTTATATACTAATATATATCACTAGTGGACCAGATGGAATGGAAAAGCCAAACCCAATATGGCACGAAATCTATGGAAGGAGACGTATATGATGAATTTTGAATTATAGTGCATTGCTCTTTTTGGTATAGCTGTCCTTACTTTCTTTCTCTTCATATGTACACTTTCATAATTGTAAATTCCCCTCTTTATGTTATGCAGTCAATATATTTTGATAATCTTTCTTTCTGTTGTGCCTTTAGACTACAATAACATATGTTTATAAAACTACAATTGAATGTGTGAAAAGATACAGTTAATGATCATTTATGAAGTGATTTCTTTAAGTAAGTATCATAATAACTTAAAACTTTGCACTTGTTGACAATCATATGAGCATTTGGTTGCTATTGAAACGCGTTAGCCAATAGAGAGTCGCCTTGGTTGTTATCGGAACATAATAGCCAATAAAACATCGTCATTCAAATGACCGAAAGTCAACGCTTTAGAGTATTTCTGACCTACCTCTTTTTCTCCCTGTGAAGATGCTTTGGTATTGGCTCTGTTCATCCTTTAGGGGATTAAACACGCTCTCTGTTCACGCTGTAACCCTAGTACGGTCATGTTGGTGATTCAAGCGACTTGCAGATTCCTGGGCTGGCTACACTTGTGTGACCGACGAACCGCTCGCCCGTTATCTGTGAACAGAGAAATGCTCTCTAAGTGTGGCTACTCGAATAAATGCTTATGCTGTTACTAGGCGGTATTGAACCAAAAGCTATTTTGGGTAGTTTGCTGAGTCAAGACCATCTTCTGAGCTTGCGAGACGACTGGTAGACGAGGTTGGAGCCTATTGATAGCTACCTGTTGACAGTCTGTCAATCCAGACTTGTCTGCGGCTGTTCAGTTTGTACTTTCTAGGTTTTTCAGATGTATAAGTTCAGTCTTGATACATCACCACTTTTTACAAGGTATATACACCATTGACATTCAGTGTATACTTTCTTTTTTTTGGGGGGATCATATGTACTCTTACCTTCCCGTGGTTGATCCTGTTAATCAAGGCTTTATTGTCTTGAGAACTGAAAGGAGTACGCTTTTATTATAAATAAATGTAAATGAGAAAAGTTGATGAGTAAATAACGCGTTTTTATTACTTATTACGTATGTGTGTTTGTGTATGTGTGAGAGAGAAGTAGCTGGGGAGAGAATTTGACGATAGTACCAAGCATGCACATTATTAAGAATATAAAATAGTCTTGAGTTTTCAACAACGACCATAAGAGAGGGCTTTGTCTCAGCAATTGTAGAACAGCACCTGCTTAAGACAGGTATTGAGATAAACAATTGTAATCAGTATGAATAGAGTGAATTCATACATTATAAGATTACGTGTACACACTTTTTAGTTATAAGTCAAATTAAATAGAATCTCTCCTTTGAATGTAAATCATTACTTCTTTAAAAGATATTCCTTCTTATGGTAAAAGCAGTATCATAACCCAGATCATGAAATGAACAATAAGATCAGTGTCAGAAACGAATTAAAAGTGCTCTTTATGAATTCAGGAACCATTAGTCAATCATATCCTCAGTAATTATAATCCACGCTTAGAATAGTGGCTTACCAGCCATTTGATAGCAACTATAAATAGTAGACCATTAATTTATTTGTATGTTCCTTCTGTCTTTATCCCAGAATAAAGATTAGTCTCAAAGAGTATTTCTTTTGTCTTTGTCTTGTATCTCTAAACCATTACAGAACACATGAAACTTCTCTCCAGTTTGACCCTTATTAAGACGAGAAGATTTGCGAGTAGGGTTAATGGATGTCTTATTTTTAGCGGTTTTAGCTGCAGATTTCTTGATATAAGGCGTTGAAGAAACCATAGATTCGTTGTCAGAATCATCCATAGTGACATCGCTTAAAATTTCCGTTGACGTTGTGTGGTCTAAGATTGGCTGAGTAGCGACATTCTCCTGTACGGGAGTAAGGAAGAAGGCAAATTCTACTGACGAGCCTGCACTAGGCATCTGGACTGCGGGTTGATAATTGGGGGTAGGTGCGGAGGTCACTTCCTCAGAGGTCGCTGGAATTTCATGTAGTACTGGTACGGAAGAAATTGGTGGAGCAGTGGACGATAGTGTTTCAACAGGGCGAGAAAGAACAGTGACAGGTGCTTCGTAACTACTGTCGAGAGGGATAGGTCGACGGCGTTTGGAGGCTGTCTGATTGGGGTTTGTAACCTTAGGGCAGTTACGAGCGATGTGACCACGGCTATTGCATACGAAGCAAGTACGCGTTTCAGTCGGAAGTGAAGGACAATCCTTCCTAATATGGCCCATAGCCTTACAATAAATGCAATGTTTGTCCATTTTGGACCACGTACCCAAGCAGGAGTGGTCACCATCAAAAGGTATCTTGTATGTCAAAGGATCAAACTTAATTTCAGAGCTAGGCGGTCTTTCCAGGTAAATGCACCCATTGCCAGAAAACCAGCCTTGGACCTAATCATCAAGATAAATAACTAACTCTCCAACTATACCGTACCGGGCGAAGTTATTCAATAGCTTATCTCTTAACTGCTCAATAGGCATTATAGGAATCTTAGTTAAATTTACTTTCAGAAGCGCACGGTCCGGGTGTACAGCAGGTGAGGCAGTAAAAACCTGATATTCTACGAACAGGAGGGTCGCTACAGCTTCTTTGCAGTGTTCAGCAGAAATGAGGGTGACTTCGACGGCTGTACCTTGGACATCTTCATGGATGGTAAAGCCTAATCCTACACCGAAAGGAAGCTTTTCGCTGAGGACGATGCTGAAAGGAACTTTGAGATTCTTGAGACGGTGTGGAATGCGATAAAACACAGAGTGATCAGTAGTACCCGTTCGATGAATTGAATAAGTCGAATGGGCTGTTTCATTGGCAGAGTCAAAGGATCGGTACAAGGAAATTTCCTTTCGAGCAGTGGGGATCCCTTTGGGAGATGCCTTGATTGCTAATGGAAGTGAAGCGATCGCGGCATAGGTACGAGTTGCGGTTGGTTATTGAGGGTTGACAATATCAGTATCTGTGTGGGGGAGTGCTGGAGGGGGCACTTGGATTAATATTGGGTGATATAGGTGCAATGTCTGGTGATATTGACCCAAAAGTATCGGGAAAGTGGAAGAACCATGGCCAACTAGTCTTCGGCTAAAGGGACAAATGCATTTTTTATTTCGACCAATCACTTTTTTACTTTGGCCATTCATTTATTTTTTTCAAAAACGTCAAATTCTATAGGCTTGACTGTATTGTGAAAAAACACCTAGTAACTTCCCTTTACAGAACAAAGGCTATAAAATAGCTTTCCTTGATTTTCCTCTTTTCTTTCTTTTCCTTTCCTTATCTTTTTTATTCTTTTATCATTCAAGGCCCACTGGTGGAAGCAGGAGGTATATCTGTAGGCTCTCTGATAAAGGAAATGTGTCCATGATGGTTCCCATGACGTATCCAACATGGTATTGTGCTTGTGTTGATGATTTGTACTGCTATAGACCCCCAACTATGTCGACTTTGCTTCACCCAAGTGGTGTTGTGAATAGATGTAGTATACTGGTTCTGGTAGCTCAAATAGAAACCGCTCTGGTACTACTGTTTCTGTGTCCATTCACGGAATACCTTTATGTTAGTCTGGCTTGGTGATGGTGTTTGAACCGATTTAGCGAGGAAACGACCTAATTCTGGTTAGATCACATACATCACGCAGGAGGACACATATCTCATAAAACTGTGGTTGTATATAGCATACAAACAAGCGAACTGAAGACACATTTCCTTTATCACTTTCTTCTTCTTACTTTCTAACTCTTTTTTAGGTACCTCTTTTTTTTCTTATCTTTAAATAAATGACGCGTTTTTATTATTCATTACCTGTGTGTGTGTGTGTGTGTGTGTGTGTGGTGATTTGACAATGACACCAATCATGTACATTATTAAGAATATAAAGTAGTCTTGACATTATGCTCCTTATTTTTTTAGAGGATCTCCCATAGCTGTAACTTATGAATCCTTTTTTTATAGCACAAGTACGAAGTCATTATTCTTTTTCTAAGGCAACGTCTGAATAATCATCAGATGCAGCTGTATGCACATCCACCTTTCATCATCCAATATCAGACAAAAAATTCATTCCCAATCTGCACTAACCTATTTCCATTGGTCACCGCAAGAATACTTTTCAACACTGCAATAAAGCAACCGTCACACAACGATTCAACAGAACAAATAACGACAATAAGACAGTACTGGCTCTTTTTTTCTTTTTAACTCTTTCTTTTACAAACAATCATGTCTTCTTGGTGTAAGAATAAATAAGAGTGACATGATCCCTCCTTTAACATATTTGACTAGTCTCTCAGCTTTCAAGCACTGTGTCTAATGTTACCGGAATTGGCGCAACTGTAGAAACAATCAAAACGGTGGCTGAAACAGCAAAAGATGGACAATATTATACCCCACTTGATGAGAATGATCTTCAGTGGACTTTAGCTTCTGGTTCTTCTACTGAAAACCAAGTGTTTTATACTACGACCAGAAATGGTACCTTTGCTTTTGTTCAGCTGATTCATTCCAATATTGGGTAAAGAAAAAAAAATAATGAAAATAGCTTGAAGAGGGGTAAAGGACATATCATTAATATTATAAAATAATAGCTTATGGAACCCTACTATCTCATTCACTTGCAAATTCTATAACCCTGAGACTAATACTAATGTCTTTAAGAATATCAACATGACCAAGTTTGAACTCTCTGCTGACAGACGCTCTGTAAAGACTGACTACTTTACTATTCAGTTGGATGCTGCTCAACAAGTATACAAGATCAACATTACCCATCCTGAGCTTGTTGTCTCTTTAGAATTCAAAAAGATTGATAGAGGATTTAAAGTAGGCGAAGGCAAGACTTACTTGGGAGGAGATAAGCAATCCGCTGCTGGCTTTGTCTCACATAAATTTTGGCCAAGAGCTGAATCCAAGGGAACATTTATTGTTAACCAACAAATTTATGAAATCGAAGGCGATGGCATGTTTATCCATGCTATTCAGGGTATGCAACCTCAGTTGATTGCCTCTAACTGGAACTTTATCAATTTCCATTCCAAGGAAGCTTCTATCGGTATGATGCAGTTCCAAACTACAAAGCAGTATGGTTCAGTCAACATTAACCAAGGATCTCTGGTGCTCAATGATAAGCTTATATCTGTATCTGTCGACAATGGCGTAGAATTGATGGACTTGGTAAAAGATACAGAAACAGAATATGATATTCCCAAGAAAGTCAAGCTGACATGGAAAGGAAAGACGATTAAAGAAAAAGAAGATGATGAAGCCAAGGATGTTACGATTACGATGGTGGTTGAAATCAAAAATTTGATTGACAAGATCGATGTCTTGGCTGAAATACCTTATGTTATCAGAAAACTTGTACAGACGTTTGTAGTTAAGCCTTATATTTACCAATGGTTAGATAAGGCAACAGCTGAAATTACAATTGGCCAAGAAAAAGTTACCACCGAAGGACACTGCTTCCAAGAATTAGTATTCGTTTCTGGTTTTTAATTTTATAATGTAGAATATCACTTTCTCTCTCTCTCCCCCTCTTTTTAATAACAAATAATAATAATAAACATATATCTGTTCTCTTGCAAGATTATATATTCATGGGTGTGCATTGCATTTTGTAACCATGGAAATATAAATGAAGTCTGTGTACCTTTTTTTTTATTTTTTTTTTTTTTGTAAACTTGAAATGTCTCGCTTAAAGCAAGCTGAATCACGACATTCAAAACCACTGCCAACGATAAAGACAACTTTGGACAGTCTTTCAAGGAAACATGCTAGCAGTTTACTTATTCATTGGTTAGAAGAGTTGGATATACCAGCCTATTGGCATCAAATACTATTAGATACCGTCGTGTACAAATTATTCGAGACATTTAAATTACATCAGTTGACAAAACAAACTAACCCGATATATATCCAATTCATCTCATCCAATTCACCAAAGGACTCCAAGTTTCTAAAGAGCGTCTATCATGGTGATTTGATTCATTTTGGCAAGTTGCATGAGTTGGTCTCTCTTTTTTTTGTATTAATACATCTATTTCACTAGACGATCTGTCACTTTACTTTCCTGTGGGAGGCACAATACGCTTTTATGGTGTGAAAGAAAATATGACTGCTGCTTTTAGAGAGATAACAAGATCATTATTGTATTTGACGTACTGTCTGTATTTAGAAACGGAGTTTATGCTAGATAGCCATGTACTATTGATCTACAATGATCCAGTTGAACAGACAACGGAGAGTGATCAACACCATAAACACACCTCAATTTTCAATTGGATAAAGAAATTCAGAGGATCTGGGACAGCAGTAGGACAAGAGCTTAAGAGACGCTTTTCATTGGATAAAGGCTCAAAGGACACATCATGTATAAACGATAGCAACAAGTTCGTAAGGCTGAAAGAAGGTATTGATCAGGCTCTTATTTCAACCTCTCCAGGTTGCAAATTCTCATGCCCACGAATCCTTGATCGACTTGTACGAGAACAAGAAGAGTTGACAAACAAAACCAAGATGAGCAAAAGAATGCTTCAGAACACGCGTAGACGGTCGTCACTTTTGTCTCTGTGGAGATCCGAGCCATCTGAAGTAGCCATGGTGCCTGACATCGGCCTAGATCATCTTTCATTGGACACAACTTCGTTGACCAGCTTCAAGCAACATCAAAGATTGGTGGTTACCTTTAGCTGCTCTTCTGATGATGATCATCTCTGCATGGGGCCCGTACTTTATCAATTCAATTATTTTAATACACAGTCAGACCATACACTCGAACACATCCTATCTGAGTGGCACGCAAAACGAGACACATTGTGCCACAAGTGCAAGCAAATTCCGTTTAGAGACCACAAGTGCTCCTTTGCACACGGTAACGGCAATGTAACCGTAAGCTTTCAAAGTGAACAGCTGCAAAAGAAAGATCGATGGATGAGTTGGACTTTTTGCCCATCGTGCAAGAGAGGTCAAGAACCCACAGAGTTATCCCACGAGGCCCTGATGCTTTCTTTTGCTAAATTCCTAGAGCTTTTATTTTATGACACTCGACTGATTTGCGCCTGTCAAGCACGGCCTTACCGCTATTTTCACATGAACGGCCTGACGACCCAATTTGGCTATCAACCAGGAAATTATTATGAACTGAGATTGCCAGGGCTGCAAATGATGTCCGTGGCCCACGTTGCACAATATGATATGGATGAGCCTAGACTCAGGGTGGCGACCCTGAACAGTTGGAAACGTGAACTGGCAACACACGACGTCGGTGTCTTTTTTGAAGCCACCCTGACCCATCTTGACTTGCTCAGCCACTATATTCAAGCTGAACATAGACGAAGACAGCGTGATGCAATGCAAATGGCGTCGGATAGCTTGGAGCAGGACATTCAGACTCTGCAAAAGCAAATTGAAAAGGATGAACAGGATATGCTGCGGATGCTCAGAGAGACCAAGGTGAACGAATTGAATGATTTTCGTCGATATTTTGGCGTACAGTCCCAGCTTATTCTTGAAAATCTAGCTCAATGGCAAAAGGAAAAATGCAAGGAAGTCATTGACGATTGTGGATGGGATAAGCCTGACTATATAAGGTTTGTGATCATCTCCTTGTTCCATGACATTGAATATTAAGAACACCATAATCAGAGACGCATCGGTACATAGCTTTCCTGGATCTGCAGTTCTCGTAAGAGAAGATGAGCCAACATCTGTCATTGCATACACATTAAGGTAACATTTGAATTATCGTCTCATTGTTCTGACTATTTTTTTTTATAGTTCAAATGAATACGTTCAAGAGCTTATGCAAGAAGGACAGTCATCAAATAAATCTGGTATGGTTACTCCAAACTTAGCATTTCTTTCAACCCCAGGAGCACAATTACCTGTGACAGGCGAAAACAGCCAAGTTCTTGACAGGTACTGTTCTTCTATTGAGCGCAAGTATGTGTCACCCACAGCAAGCACGGAGACATCCTCGTTTCGTGCGATGATAATCGAGATTTGTAAATCAAACGTGAGTGAAGAACGATTGGAAGACTTGAAGAATATTCTACCATGGACAAAAAAAGTGACAGAGAAATCGTCAACAGATGAGCAAACCAAGGAACTGATGGCGACATCTAGCGTTGGTAACAAAAAAGGTCATAATGGCAGTCTCCATATTCAGCACAGTAAGTAGTATAATATAAAAGAATAAGACGAATAGTGCCAACACAATTGATAATCCAGAATTTGTGCACAATGACGTTGAATTCACATGTATTGTTTATTATGCAAACGAATTTGAAATGCTTCGCCGACAGTGCGGTGTACATCAAATAATGATTGAATCACTTTGTCGATGTCAATCATGGGTAGCAAGCGGCGGTAAAAGTAAAAGTCGTTTTTACAAGACACAAGGTATAACACCTGTTCATCCAAATAAATGCGCTAACCAAGATTGTGGATAGATGATCGATTTGTTGTGAAGGAAATGATGAATGTTTGGAACGTCTCGGAAAAGGATGCTTTTTTGAATTTCGCGCCTAAATACTTTAATCATATGAAGAAGTCAAGACAGGTAGAAAAGGATTCCCTTTTATGGATAAAAAGCTTAACATACAATAGAGCGCTTTAGCAAAGATATTTGGATTCTTTACAATTGAGATCAAGAAGAAGGAAAGTTCGTTATACCTTGATGTGTTGGTGATGGAACATTTATTCTATAACCAGCATATCACCAAAGTGAGTACCACATTTGAGCGAATTAGACATTTATTTATATTTTATGTAGAAGTTTGACTTCAAAGGTATAGTAGAGCGACATGTGGGAGAATACCAGAAAGAGCAAAAAGATATAACTTTGTGGGACGGAGATTGGTTAAACGGTACTTGACTGGCAGCATATTAATATGACACACTAACAAGCAATATAGAGTATAAAACAAAGCTACTTGTGCAAAATAAATCTCTATTTGATGATACCATAGCAAATGATGCTGAATTCTTATCTCAATGTAACATCATGGACTATTCACTTCTGGTTGGGGTAAATGAAGAAAAGCGTGAGATCATGATTGGTATAGTTGGTAAGATGACTCAACCTTAATTTAATTCATACTAATTATAATTAAAGACTTTATAGGTGCTTATACTTGGTATAAAAAGATTGAATCCAAAGGCAAATCAACTATCAAAAGGGTGGTAACTATAGTTCCACCAGGAGAATACAAGACAAGATTTTGCAAAGAGATCTTAAACAACTATTTTGTACCTGTACAAGGTAACAAAAAACTATTTAAGTAAAACAGGGGCCACTCTTTAACCATTTATTTAGGAAAGTTCGATATGTCGGTTAAAACTTTATTATCAGACAAATTGACGCCATGCTAGCCTTATTTATTAACTAGAGTTTCTTTGATATGAATAATGATTAATCTTATATACGTGACAACCAAACGTCTAATACATGAACAATTCGGAACTTGTTAGGGAACCCTGACTTGACGCCATTTTTTTTTACCGGCCTTTTTTTTAAAACCATGTAGTTGCCACGCGTATCATTGTAACACAAATGCTTAATTTGTCGGATTATTGTTTTGTCCAACATCTTTCTTTTTTGTTCTTTTTTTTCCATTCAATAAATCATGGCTGCAGAAGCCGAGTTTCCTAGGATTATCTGCAGAGTAAAAGCGCTCTATGCTTTTAATTCAAAAGAAAAGTCTTCTCTATCCTTTGAAAAAGATGAATATATTGATGTTCTATCTCAACTTGACACAGGTTGGTGGGACGGCTTATGTAAAGGAAGCAGAGGCTGGTTTCCTAGTAATTTTGTAAAAATCGTTGACCCTGAAGAAGGTCAAGAAGAGGAACAGATACAACCGCGACAACAAGAAAGTGATGGAGAAGAAGAAAGAGCAATAGAAATCTTGCAAAATATGAACAAGCAGAATAATAGAATCAGTCTGTTTGTTACCTCAAACTCAAGACCTCTTTCACTGGCTCTTGAACAACCACCTGTCAATATTGCCCAGCCTATGAATACAGACAAAGCTCTGAACAAGAAGTTGCCCGAGGGCTGGACTCTTCAAATTGCAGATGACGGTGTAACTGAATTCTATTATAATCAACATACAGGTGGCCTTCGTTGGAATCATCCAAGTCTACTTGATTCAGATGAGGAAGAAGAGGAATTAAGTAGTACTGAAGGCAAGAATGAAGAGCAACATACATACAATGAGTATCACGACTTTGGCAAAAAAGAGCAACAGCAGCAACTGCAACAGTTACAGCAGTTACAGATACAACAACAACAACAGCAGCAGCAGCAACAACAACAGCAACAGCAGCAACAGTATAAATCGCCCATTACTACAAATCATACCAATGTAAAACTTAAGCATATCCGTTCATTGCTGTATGCACTAAAAACTTTCTTATTATAGTTGTTGTCTTACTGGACTAAACGAACAACGCCCCAGGGAAAAGTATATTATGCAAACTCTATCACACAAGAAACAACGTGGGATTATGGCGACATTGATCAAGCAACAGGACTTTTGGTAAATGTAGTTTTATTTTATTGTATTCAGTCATTAACACTCTTGTTTTATTTTGACAGAAGCAAAGCAAAAGAAGCATAGAACAACAATCTAAAAGAGTAGATCCCTCTCTTACCATGATTGGGGAGGATCTGGAAAAGGAAGAGGAGGAAGGAGATGCTGAAGGGAAGCCAATCAGCTGGAAGAGTATAGCAATAGATATCGCACAGTCAGTACAATCACTCCATAAGGCTATCGTAGCAGGTGACAACCCTGTGACATTTAAGCAAAAGATCACATCTGTTGTTGATGCCGTCAGACTTATGCTTTATTCCTCACGATCCATGGATAAGGATGCGCCTCATCTACAAGATGCAGAAGTGAAGGAACCCCATCGTAACGTATTAGCCAGTTTGGCCAAACTTATTCTATCAGCCAAGGCACTCAATGAGTCCAATATGAACCATAATAATGGCAAAGTGCAAAGAGATGCAGCGGATGTGTTGAATGCTGTGCGAAAATTTGTCCTCGTGTGTCAAAACAAGAATGTCCCGATTCGTCCCGTAAATCCACGCCTACTCTTTAACACTGCCGATAATAATATCAGTAACAATGGCACACAACAAGAATACTTGGAAGACACAGAGGAGGAAGGGAAAAGAAAGAGTAATAATTCGCCAGCGATAACAAAGGCCAAGTATCCTCTGAATCAAGATTTGATTGTCAGTTTACAGACTCACGCAAAGCAAATTGTTGGTTCAACAGATGCTTTGTGTAAAGCATCTTCTTATATTTATCAAGTGAACCAATATCAAATAAAGAAAGAAAACGAGCAAGTAGATACGGAAAAAAAGGAAGAGTCAGATGAGGAAGAAATAACCGATGAGAAACGATATGTCTTGGAAGAAAGAGCAAAATCCAACGTCATTTTACTATTCCAGAATCTATCTTCTCAAATCGGCAATTATCTAGCCATCTTGAACGATATAGATATTAGTCATATCGACCCTTCACAGCTTCAGTCTCTTCCTAGTTTCCGAAATAACAAGCAAAGACTTTATAACTCGGTTGGCCTATTATTTAGCGCCGTTCAAACATTGACTAATTCACAACTAGATTTGATGACAAGCATCAATCGTATAGAAGAAACCGTCGGTATGGTTGAGAATGCCATAGAAGAAATCTTTTCGAATGTGGTACAAATGGTGGGTGAGCGAAAGATATGGATGATGAGAAACGGGGAACACGCTGGAGCCATTGTGCCTACGGAGCCCAATTCACCCGTCAGCAATTACTTTGATATCGGTGGGAAGCAAAGGCCCTCCAGGGGCAGCTTGACTACAGATGACGAAAGTTCTGAGGCAACCACACCCATCATCACACGCTTTTATAACAGACAAAACTCTCAAGGAATTGTCAGTTCACATCGACCATCCATTAGTCAATCGACCAGTAATCTTACTCGACCTTCACCAGGACCTCAATCAATGACAAACAGCAAAGCTCTCAAGCGACAATTCAGCTTTGGCCATGGCAACACACATGATGAAATGTCACAGCTGTGGTTTCTCCAGTACGATTATGCAGAAGGTGATATTGTGTTTAGCGCAGACAAGAGTGTGAAAGGTGGAACTATTCGCGCGCTTGTGGAACGTCTTACACTTCATGATGAAATTGGTAAGCTGAACAAAGTACTTTATGCTTGAATGATAACTAATGAGTTATGGAAGACATGAGTTTTATTGCCAATTTCTTGCTGACATATAGATCATTTTGCACAACAGAGGAGTTTGTTGAGTTGTTACAGGAACGATACAACTTGGCTCCTCCTGAAGAACTGACGCCTGATGAATTAGAGATCTGGACAGATAAAAAACAGAAGCTAGTGCGACTTCGGTAATATAAACATGTTATTACTTGTTTCTATGGCGACTAAATATCTTTGTGTAGAGTGTTTAACGTCATGAAAAACTGGCTAGAGAACTATTATAACGAAGAGGATGAATTCATTCTTAATAAGCTACAATTCTTTGCAAACACTGTCATTTGTGATTCATCTTCATTCTCTGCTGAACAATTAAATCGATTGATTCGCAAGAGAAGAGAACAAGATGGCGTATTAAAGAAGCTGATACCCAATAACACTAATGGCCCTATGCCCATCGTGCCAAAAAATTTGAACCATATTCGATTGTTAGACACGGACCCACTGGAACTTGCCAGGCAGTTAACCATCATGGACTTCAAGTTGTATAGTTCTATTCGACCTATTGAGTGTCTAGGCAAGGCTTGGTCGAGAGACGATGATACTGCTGTTAATGTAAAACAGTCTATTGATTACTGCAACAAATTAACCGCATGGGTTACTGGAAGCATTTTAAATTATAAAGAAGCCAAAAAACGTGTTGTTGTCATAAAATACTGGGCACAGGTTGCTAACGTAAGTATCGGTTACTCCTATTTTTAAGATGCAAAGTAACACCCTTTTATATTAGCGCTGCATGGAACTGCAAAACTATAATACGTGTATGGCTATCCTTTCTGCATTTGATAATAGCGCAATTGGTCGCTTAAAAAAGACCTGGGAACAGGTCAGCAGTCGTACAACACAATCCCTAAATGCAATTCGTAAGGTGATGGGTTCCAATCGTAACTTTCAAGAATATAGAGAAATGATACACTCAGTCAATCCACCCTGCATTCCATTCTTGGGTATCTACTTACAAGACTTGACCTTTATTGAAGATGGCAATCCAGATTATCTAAAGAAGTCGAGCAATCTTATTAATTTTGCTAAACAACAAAAATCAGCAGAAGTCATTCGTGAGATTAAGCAATTTCAATCACCACCATACATCTTTCAATATGTACCCGAGATTCAAGATTTCATTAAACATCATTTAGATCATAGTAAAGACGTTGACTTTTTATATGAACGTAGCTTAGAATTGGAACCAAGAACACAATCAGTTGAATAATAATAACCCTAGCATAATCATCGGACATTGACCATATTTGGTAGACGAAGACCACACTACATAAATAATAATTATTACAAGCATTATATATAAAAGAACATTCTTTTTCTCCCTTTAGTTTTCTATTCTTTTTATCATGCCTGCCTTGATAAAGAACTTGTCTAAACGTCAGCTCTATGCTCTCACTCTATCTGTCTTCATTGGCTCTGTCCTTGTACGAAAATTAGTGCAAGCCATCATTGTTCCTAAGCACTTGCGTCATATACCCAAAGTAAATACTCTACAATGGTTTTGGAGTGTTATCATTGGAGAAAGTCATGATGTACGCACTAGAAGACTTATGCTTCCACTTATGAATAAACATGGCTTTTGTTTAAAATATGCTATGGGTACTTGGGCACTTACTGTAGCTGATCCTGTGTATCTTCAAATGCTTTTGAAAGACATCGAGACGTTCCCCAAGTTACAAGTTACTATGGATCCCGTAAGAATGACAGATGAAAAAGAAAACGTGTTTATACTAACGATACTATATTTTATTATTAGGATTTGATATTAACTAATAAGGAGCCAAACATGGGCAATGCTAGTGTCGCAGTTTGGAAGAGACAAAGAAGCGTGGCCAATCCCGTATTCCATCGAGCCATGCCTGTCGAAAAATTTGCACAGGTTGTACTAAGGATGTTTGAATCTATCGACAAGCATGATCCAGATGGTGTAATTGACGCTGTTAGCTATATGAAGAGGTATATCTGAAATATTCAGGCGCAACTATAAACATAAACTTTCTTTTTTCTTAGATATACGCTCGATTGCCTTGGATTGGGCATTTTTGTAAATAGACAAAAAGAATACATTGGCATGAGTAAACTGACACACTGTTTGTTAGGATTTCGACATGCAAACAGTTTCTGATCCAAACTCTTGTTATGCAATTCAGTATAAGGAAGCATTTAGTATCGTTAGAGATCCATTTGTTTATCTTTTTCCTGCATACACTCGTTTGCCTTCAAGATTGATCCCGTATCGTAATCGTGCGCGCAAAGCCAACGAGAATCTCCGTCAGCTCCTTCAGGACATCATTAATAAGAAGAAGGAGTCTCCGTCGACAAAAAGCAACCCTGATTTATTGTCACTGATGATCATGGCTACAAACCACGATAAGACGGGTAAAGTGTACTTGACCGATGGTGAATTGGTTTCCAATATTGCTGTCTTTTTTGTTGCAGGCAAGGAAACATGCATTGTTCAGAATGGTTTACACTGATATCCTTTTCAATTAGGTCATGAAACAACGGCTAGCGCAACCTCGTCATTCTTGTATTATCTGGCAACACATCCTAATATTCAAGAAAAGGCAAGAAAGGAAGTATTGTCAGTACTAGGTGATGATCCTGAAGATATTATACCAACAGACAAAGAATTAAAGCAGATGGACTATTTGAATAACTGTATCAAAGAAGCCATGAGAGTCAATCCCCCTACATCAGGCAATTTACCAAGAGTTGCAAGCAAAGACACGCAAATTGGCAACGTATTTGTTCCTAAAGGCACCATGATTAATTTAGTAAGTCAGCAGCATACGCAAATATATAAGGATATGCGCTAACATACATTGAATGTAGGAGCTATATAGTGCACATCACATGGATAAATATTGGGATCTGCCAGAGGTATTCAACCCAGATAGATTTAACACAGACAACCCAAGCTATAGAGAGAAAGCGATATGGATGCCCTTTGGTTATGGTCCTCGTACCTGTATTGGCCTCAATTTTAGCATGTACGAACAAAAAGTACTTATGGCTATGTTTTTGAAGAAATATACTTGGAAATTGGTACCAAATAGCGAACATGAACATGGTCTAAAAAATGCAACTGGAGGCGGTATTGGCCTTTTAGGCCCTGAATCACTTAGAATTACACTAACAAAGCGTTATCCATAATTACTCTGTAGTCTTTTTTTTTACTTCATTTCAAATAAATATAACACCTGATATTGAAGATCGCTTATTCTCATTTTTGCAGTTTGCTTGCAGGTGAGACAAGATTAGGTTGAGTCTGTAAAAAAGAATTTGTTATTTTAGAAAAAGAAGCACATTATGTACCATTACTCATTTACCAGCATATCGAACTTTCAGACTCAACTTTGGCTCAAAAAATGAAATAACGTTAAATCGCCCTGTCAAAAAGCAGACCTGTCGGAACAAATATTACTGTAATGAGTAACCAAGGTAGTGAAAAGACTTTGAAAAAAAAAAAAAAAAAAAAAAAAAAAAAAAAAGAAGGCATAATGAAACAAAGAAAAATATTGGATTATTGTTTATTTAAAAATATAAGATAATAATATACTTATCTTTGGCGTTCAGGAAATGTTTGAGGAATTGATGTGTTGGCAGCATAGTTAATAACTTCCAATTTATCGCGTTGTAAGCTATACATCACCTTCTTTCTTCTAAGATCGCTAATATATAAATTCTCAAGCCCATCAAGTGAATCTGCCAATTCTTGACAGATATCATTATCAGAGATAGAGTTATTAATAGTATAAGTGAAATTGATACCATTTACAGCAAGTTCTTCATGGTTAAGACCAGTAGTATCAACATCAACAACAATATCAGAACGAAGAATAGAACATCAGCCACTCTCTATTAACTAATAAGACATGCTTACAAAGCTTCGAATCATCAGGGCAGTTACAATGGAAGAGGTGACCATTTTTCAAGTTGACTTCGTACCAAATGTAATCGTCAGTGAATGACTTGCAATCATGCATATCATCATCATTTTCAGAGCGCTGAACCATACTCGTAGCAGTGTCTTCCTCAAAAGCATACGCTAATCTTTTCTTTTTCACATCGCTTGGGCTTAATTTGACAGTTTGAAAACCATACAAACACTTCAAAGTCTCCTGAAGGTAGTCGATCATCAACGTTTCTTGCAGTGTAAATCAAAGAGTCACAGTGACGGCGTCGAGCGCGACCAAGGTAAAACGTTTTCAATTGATTGTGATATGATTCAATCAAGTTGTTCGTATGGAAAGAGGTACTCGACCGCCAGACTTTACAGAAAAGTTCCTTTTTGACCAACCATCTTGTTCTAAAATAAACAAGGAATTGCTCTTCGTCTTTGGATATTGCTTGCAACAGGATATTATCGTTTAAATACCCACTTGGAATGCGAGAACGCGTTCTTTTTGAACCATTCCTCGAAATTATCAGACGTAGTAAAGATGAGGGTCTGAATACTTTCCTCATAATCTGGAACAGTAGAGCAAACGAAATTAGCAGTAATAGAGATGGAGATACTTTTAAAGTTGGTAGACATTTCAGTAAATGATGTATACTGATGTAAATAGTCAGTGTTATCTAATCTGTGAGCCTGCTCATTAGTTGAGGTAGTTTATTCATTGTTCATTGGAGAATGATTTCTTTGTTGTAATTGATATATCAAAATCATATAAACAATGAACAGTTATTTTTCTTTTTTTTCTCCTCTTTACTATTCCTAATATTCACTAATGCGTGAAAAGAAAAAGCAAAGAGTGGTATATGGCCCCGGAAAGACTATGATCAATAGATCAGATAGCTGGAAGCGAAGTGAAAGTGAAAAATTAGCTGGTTCATCACCCAAACGTGCCCGTAGAACAACTGAAAGAGAAGAATATCTTATGAACACTTTCATGGAACGACTCGAAATTCACCTTTCTTCAGAAATTCGATACTGCTATCAGACAGGCAGGAACCTTGGTGAACTTCGTAAATCAATGCTATCACAATCGAGATTGCCTCGTGGGATAGTTACTGGTTCTGAAGCTAGAATTAGTGTGAAGGCAGAAGAAATAGAATCATTACTGCGAACTAAAAGAACACATGGAAAAACGCCAGTGCAGTATTGGAAGGGCTTTGTTGAAGCCAAGTTCTTTAACGTTGCTCAAAGAATTCGAAAAGAAGTCGAAAGTAGAGAAGTAACAACGGAGGAAGCGGAAGATAACAGTGCACAGGAACAAGAAGAACAACAAATAAGGACTTTTAGTGCCTCTTTGCTCCCACTTTTAAGATCAGATTTGCCCGCTGATATCCAAGATACTTTTTTTAAAAACCATAGAAGAAGCAGTTGTTTCTGCTAGTGATTACATAGCTTCGTATAGTGTTCAGGTATATAAGCTGGTATTACTTTTAAAGAAATCAAGTTTTTTTCAAGTTAGATAATGATGAAATTATACTCCAACATAAAGTCGGCGTTGGCATTCAAGATATCGTACTAGAAAGCTTTTGCTGTCAAAGCGACATCAACCATTTCTCTCCTCCCATAGACAGAAGCTGCCTTACAGATGATGCCCTAAAAAAAGAATTTAGCAGCCTTTTCAACCCAAGTCATCTGCAAGTGATCCATGCAAGCTATTTTGGAATCCAAGGTGTTACCGAAGAAACACTCAAAAAGCATCCTTTCCAAATAGCATTAAGACAGGCTCTTGACGAAGACAGAAGAAGAAGCGAATCGACTGATCCAGTTGTCATGAAGTTGGCGCTCAACAGATACATTTCTAATTTCAAGAATATGTGGTCTCAGAAAATGCGCTCTATCAAGCATAACTTATACACTTCGGTTTGCATAACAAGCGAATGTAATACGTCGCAAACTTGCATTTTTTTGTTTTAAGAAGCTATTACATCCAAAACGCAGTACAGCAGACAAGAATGACCGTATCAATTTAAAAATGTGAATGGTGCTTTTGTTTGCGTGAACCCGTCCTGTCCGTCAGTAAAAGCAGGTCAAAACACTCATGCTAGAGATACACTGAATGCTGTTGCTATTGGTTTGTCTGGGATGGCGACTTTACTGTTTGGAACAACATTCCCCCAATTCAACAGAAATATCAGTCCATCGCAGACTGATCAATTCAGCCAACTTGCTGCAGCTTTCTGTATAGGAAACACTGTTAAGCCTATTATCGTTGGTGATAATACTTAAGGTAAGTTTTATTTGAAAAAAATGATTATAGGAAAATACTAACTTTATTGATACGTCTGTTTTTTTTTATTCCTCTTTTTCATTTTGTTTCGGTATGTATTTGAGAATATATGCATATCCCATTTACTTATTTATATCTGTGTCTCAATCCTGGGAATCGTAGTTCATTTACCCTCTCAGTATCAGTCAGGTTAGCAATGATTCTAAACTTCTAGCCAACTCTATCACCTTGAGCTGCTTCTTTAATTATCTTTCTTTGTTTATCTTAAAGATATAATGCCCAGATAAAAATATACAGTGATTCCCTGTGAAGTAAGACTATTTTGTATTTGGTTCATCTACCTGACAAACCTTCTTGATGAAGTAGTTGTCCAAAAGTCTAAATAGAAGCTTGCATGTACACATGATGTTGTGTAGCTGTGGCTTTTTACTTTGAAATGATCTTCATTTCTTTATTGTTAGATAGGAGAAGAAAGGATGAGGAGTGAATGTCTGGGGTTAGGCTTGGTTAGAATGCCATTTATGGTTATGATAAGATTTTAATAAGATAACAGTATACAGTTTATTACTACATTTTATGTTTATTAAGCAGACTTGTGAATCATATCATCTCTACCAGCACCAACACCGATCCATTCAACTATATATTTTAATTAGCTTACAAGATCTTGTAATTGACAGCATTCCCTTACCTGGTACGCCTGTTTCTTTTTCAATGAAAGCAATATATTTCTTTGCATTTTCTGGGAGTTCTTCATATTTGGTACACTTGGAAATATCAGTCATCCAACCAGGAAGTTCGACATATTCAACTTCAACTTTTTCAAGCAAGCTGAGGTCAGCAGGGAATGATTCCAACTTCTTGCCATCTAAATGGTATGCAACGGCGACCTTGATAGTAGGTAACTGATCAAGAATGTCCAACTTTGTCAAGTTGAAGCTTGTGTATCCGTTGATCATGGTGGAGTATTTAACGACGACAAGATCCAACCAACCGCAACGACGCTTACGGCCGGTGGTGACACCGAATTCAAAACCAACAGTTTGAAGGTGTTCACCAATTTCCTATAAAAGAGTAAGTTTATCCGAACATACACAAGACTATCCCTTACATTCAATTGTTCCGTAGGGAAAGGACCACCGCCTACTCTTGTACAGTAAGCTTTGACGACACCAACGATTTTAGACACCTTAGAAGGAGGGACACCAAGACCGGTACAGACACCACCAATAGCTGTGCTTGAAGATGTAACATAGGGATAGGTACCAAAATCGATATCAAGCATCAAAGCGTTGGCGCCTTCTACCAAAATGCGCTTACCAGCTTTGATTTGTTCATGAAGATAAGGAATGGTATCAATCACGTATGGCCTCACACGTTCAGCCAACTCCTTATATCTTTCTAATTCGGCTTCAACATCGTATTCAAAGTTACCATAACGTTTACGCTTGTTTTCAACCATGCTTCTGAAACGAGCAGAAAATTCTTCAAACTGGAACAAGTGGTGAACACGGATACCAGAGCGAGAAGCCTTGGAGGAATAGGTAGGACCAATACCTTTACCGGTAGTGCCAATACTGCCACGGCCTAATTCGACTTCCTTGAGACCATCTATCTTTTGGTGGAGATCGAAAACGAGATGAGCACGGTCGGAGAGAAGAAGACGACCTTCACAGTTGAGTCCTGAACACAAAGAGAAAAAAAAAGCTTTAATTTTTTTTTTCTTGTCATTTTTTCTTCTTTTCCTCCTTTTAACCTTTTGCTTCGAGCTTGGCCTTTTCTTCAAAGAAGGAAGGCAAATGGACAACAACACCGTTACCAATCAAGGCAATACAGTTAGGGTTGATTAAACCTAAGTTAAAAGTGTCAAAAGATTTGTAAATATGAAATGAAAAACTGTTTCGTCTTTCTTACCTGAAGGAAGCATATGGAAATCATACTTGATATCATTAACAACAATAGTATGACCTGCATTGTTACCACCCTAAAATGATCTATAAGCATTTTCTCGAAAAGAGATAAGAAAGGATATAACTTACAGCACAACGACAGCAAAGATCTGCTTCACCACAAAGAATATCAGACAGTTTGCCTTTACCTTCGTCACCCCACTGAGCACCAAGAACGACAGTAAGTTGACCCTTTTCCAACATGATGAATTTTTAAATGAAGAAAACCAACATGAACATAAGTCCGGGACCCTTCGGGTCATTAAATAGGCTTTCAGAAAAAGTAGTCATCCTTTATGACTACAAAATAAAATTTTCGATCAGATCGTTGAAATTGATTCGTTTATACTTTAGAGACCGGTTCACTAGTTTTTTTTTTATATGAATCATTCTTTATCCATTAGTTCCTTTGAGAAAGGGTGACTAACACCTGAGGTTAATAACATGAGAGATTGGGTCGATAAGACATGCTGAGACTACTATAGTCAATGTCTTGCTGTCTCTCCTTTCAATGACCTCTCTCTCTCATAGGTGGCTTATGGCTATCTTTTGTCTTGGTACTAAGGGCCATAGTCACACTGCTAAACATATCATGCGCGATTCCCATCAAGGTCCTTGTTCATTTGTGTATGTATGTGTGTGGAACTTGCCATTTTATAATTTGATACAACACATAATGAAAAAAAAAAGCATATCTATCCTTATTTACTTGCCTAATTTATTGCATGCTTGCTGTCGTCAAATTCTCTCCCCAGCTACTTCTCTCTCACACATACACAAACACACATACGTAATAAGTAATAAAAACGCGTCATTTACTCATCAACTTTTTTCATTTACATTTATTTATAATAAAAGCGTACTCCTTTCAGTTCTCAAGACAATAAAGTCTTGATTAACAGG